>CAAKHG010045061.1:0-34747 GCA_901007715.1 Dactylopterus volitans
TTTTTTTTTTTTTTTTCCCTCTCCCCCCCTCACACACACACACACACACACACACACACACACACACACACACACACACACACACACACACACACACACACACACGCAAGCACGCGCGCACACGCGCACACACACAAGGAAGTAATAGGTGAGTGGATCAGAGCAGACAAAGGTGCAGCTCCTCCAGCACAGCAGGGGTGACAGATGAAACCTGGCTGGAAAATGATGGTCATGAGAGGAATGAGGACTTCAGCTGTTTCAGAACACGTGTGCGCGTGCGAGCATGCGTGTGTGTGTGCGTGCACGCGTGTGTGCCTGCGTGCGGCGCTGCCTTGGGCACATGCGAAGTGTGCTAAATGTGTGCAAATGATGAGGTGTGCAACATCTCCATGACAACCTGGAGGATAACAAAACCTCATAACAAGCTGCTGCAGTCGCATCACATCCTGTTTTTCTGCCATCACTCACGCTATGTCAATGTCATTGTTCTATCTGTTTAGAAGACATATTTCTCAGGATGGATGGCAAAGAATGCAGAAGATATGAGTGCTGATATGAAAGATGTGACCTTCTGCAACTTCTTCAGCTTTTCTCTGGTGAAGGTTCGAAGTCAGAAGCTGGTGAGGCAGCAAGACGCTGAACAGGGAGTAGACAGGACAGGGCCGGTGTGTGTGTGTGTGTGTGTGTGTGTGTGTGTGTGTGTGTGTGTGTGTGTGTGTGTGTGTGTGTGTGTGTGTGTGTGTGTGTGTGGAGACACTGGTGGAGACAGTGTGTGTTCCCACAGATATAACACACTCTATCTGCTGGACCTACCTTGTGGGAACTTCGCTTCGAGGCATAGCATAAGACAAATGCACCCACACACACATACACACACACACACACACACACACACAAACACACAAAAAGAATTGTTAGCCGTTTCCAGCTAAACATGCGGTTGCCATAGCAGCGCTTCCTGGACCTCGAGGCAAGTCATGGCTCAGAAGAGGAAGGCTTTCTGGGTGAGGTTCCTCAGGGAGGGAACCCTGGGAACTTTGTGGGGGTCTGAGCAGCGAATGCAGAACCAGAGGTGACAGGGTTGTTTGCCAGAGAGGAAACAGTTTGAGGTTCTCAAGCTGCAGAGAACCACAAGAACCTCAGCTCCACAAACAGCAGCTCTTTTGCATTGGCTGCTTCCTCTCTGATGGTCTGCCGTATCCGCGTATCAGCGAATCCGTGTGAAGTCTTCATATCAGTCTTATCAAATCTTTAGAATATTAACGTAGCAAACAGCCATCCTTCTCCTCCTCCTACCTTCTCCCATAATTCCTTGCACAGCAGCACGCTGACGATGACTAAGCTGGGCTGTGGTTGTGACATGTCGGCCCTTCTGCTGATTAATACCCAGCGGCCCCCTGAACAACGCAGGCAAGAAAATTCTGCTTTATAATCTGCTGCTTTTATGACCTAAAAAAACTGTTTTGTTGTGGAAAAACTACTGAACTTAAGTTTAGTTCAACAGAATGCAACAACTGCAAAGACAGATTACTGAGCCGAGGAGCACGTGAGGTCACCGTCACCTCATACAACACACAAATACTACATAAACATACACACTGACACGTCGGCGCGTTCACATTCGTTTTCCCGCCCACGCGGTCGTTAATGGACCAATCAGCTTCCATCAGAAAAACAAACCATGCAGGAAGGAAACTCCACTTCTGTTATTTATGATGCTGAGGTCAGTCAGAACACACACACACACACACACACACACACACACACACACACACATACGCGCGCGCGCCCACACGTGCACGCACACGCGCACTCTCACACGCGCATCTATACATGAGGGCCCAGTGACAACATGTATGTAAATCACTGATATAATGATGAACATACTTGTGTTTAGAGCATTTTCTGACTTACAGGGCCATAAACATGTTAATATTATTCTCATACAGCGGTCGCTGACTTTT
This sequence comes from Dactylopterus volitans, assembly GCA_901007715.1. Taxonomy (NCBI): domain Eukaryota; kingdom Metazoa; phylum Chordata; class Actinopteri; order Syngnathiformes; family Dactylopteridae; genus Dactylopterus; species Dactylopterus volitans. Next base: position 1,965 of record CAAKHG010045061.1, read on the forward strand.
TTCATTATCCTATTTTATGGCCGTCTGGTCACCGGTGGCTTATGTATCTTACTGGATTCCAGATATATTTGATACCTTAACTTCAGCTTCACACATTAAAAACACAAAATCACTCATGAATGAACAAGTATTATCATTATTTATAATATTACCATGTTGACTGGTGGCGGTGTCCAGAGGAAAATGAGGCTTTGGAGCAGCGACACTATCAACTTCACATTAACATTGATACTCAATCAATAGAGACACTTATAATGAACTATGTGTGATGCGTGAGGCTTTTATGCTTGAACAAACGGATCAACTGTAGTCAGAGACAACAGGGCGGCTGTAGGTGGCGCTGCTGCGGTGCCGAGCGGCTCCGTCCAGCTGAGCCATTGTGGCTACTTGGCAGAACCTCGAGGCTGCAGAAAGGCTCTTTATTCAAGCTGATATTTGCATAATAATCGGCTCTGAACTGTGTCAGTGCCGAGACAACTGATGATGCAGCAAGAGCACGCGCTGCCGACCCATGATGCCTTGCGGGCATCTGTGTAGCTTAAAGGTTGAGATGCCAACGGGAACGACATCAGCAACACGCTGCTCCTGAGAGTCGGAGGAGGAGCCGAGACACTGAAGCACAAATGAGACCGTTCACTATGAAGAAGGAGAAGCAAAGCACACACACACACACACACACACACACACACACACACACACACACACACCTCCCGCAGCGTGTTTGGATGATGAGGACGCTGTCAGCTGATGGCTGCGGCTGCCATCCCCGACAGGGGAGGGAGGGGTACGTGGGGGTTACAAAACTGGTGAGACAAGATGGAGGGTGCGGGTGGGCAGCGGGCGGGGAGGTGGGGGGGCAGGCAATCGCCACAACGGCATGTGTTCAGCATGGAGGGGCAGGATGGATGCCTGCGATTGGTGGGCGAGGTGACACCTACCTTCTCCACGTCAGCCTTGGTCACGTTGATGTCGGCGTCCATCTTCTCAAAGTACTGCTGCGCCCGGTCGGCCTCCTTACAGTCGCGCTCGAACCTCCTTTTACACTGAAAAACAGCAGTTTACAGTGAAATCACTGACAGAAAATATGATTATCCTCTATTCAACATGACCTTTCATGGGTATAAACACGGGCGTCGTGAGGCGCGTGCATGCGTGATGGGCAACTGTGTGCCACAGAGGCCAGTTCATGTCTCTGTTATGGGGGTTTTTCAAATCTTCAGCCTGCAGATTAAACTAATGTTCATAGAGGTTGTTTGTGCTCAGAAACACAAGCATTCATCCACAGCTTTTTCCACCTCGCTGGCTGAACAATCGAGTGTTTGTTGGCCCGCCGTGACCTCTGAACTCCGCCTATCTGCCTCATGCACAATGGCGTCATTGAGGGCGCAGACGCCATGAAGCCCCGCCGGCTCACTGGCAGAGAGGAGGATGTCCAGCAGAAGCTGGATCTGGTCTCATCAGGGTTTGAACCCGAACACACACAACTGACGTCCAATGATTGGCTGCGGCTGCTGTCCCGACGTCCAATGATTGGCTGCGGCTGCTGTCCCGACGTCCAATGATGTGCTGCGGCTGCTGTCCCGACGTCCAATGATTGGCTGCGGCTGCTGTCCCGACGTCCAATGATGTGCTGCGGCTGCTGTCCCGACGTCCAATGATGTGCTGCGGCTGCTGTCCCGACGTCCAATGATGTGCTGCGGCTGCTGTCCCGACGTCCAATGATTGGCTGCGGCTGCTGTCCCGACGTCCAATGATGTGCTGCGGCTGCTGTCCCGACGTCCAATGATTGGCTGCGGCTGCTGTCCCGACGTCCAATGATTGGCTGCGGCTGCTGTATCCACCTCAGACAGCTGATGGGGTCGGTCAGCAGAACAAAGCTGTCACCTCATTTCGTCTGAACATCCTGCAGCTCCCCGTCGAGCCTCCAGAGACGCGCTGTTGCATTCTTACTGTTGTCACCTCAACTGTGTTCAGGTCTTTCTGCTTGACATTTGCATTCACTGCAGCCTTCATGTGTCATTATTAGAATTAATCCACCAGCTGTTAGTCTGTTAGATTAAAGATTAATGCTACATTTTATGTCATGAGCAGGGTGAAGCTAATCTGGATGATTTCTGATCAATCCTTTCATCCAAAAAAAAAAAAAAAAGCTATAGAAACTTTTCAGGAGACAGTGCTTTTCTCATTTCTGGTCAAACTAACCTGCACGTCACTGACCTCAGGTTTTTGCGGCTGATTCTTCTCAGATTATTACGTCAAGATTATTTGAGATGGAAGTGAACCATCACTCTGTCACACGTGTGTTTGCAGACAAAGAAATGGAAATAAATAAGGCAGAAATAATCCAACCGAATGCATCAGATTCAAATGTCTCATATCCTTATGAACATCATATCAATATGTAAGACCTCCAGCAAGGGAAGCAAGGAGCTCATGTTTTATCTCAATGCCTCTCATCTCTAAACGTTGTGAATATTAATCAGGCTGGCCAAGAAATTACACAACTGAAGCTGGCTTTTCAATTATCAAAGGACGATTACGTATTCAAACGCAGAGTTTTTGCCTTGTGAAGTTAGTAACTCCTAATTATGAAACCCGAGTCTCAGGGATTAAAGAGGGATTGGATCCGTAATCTGATTCGATGCCGGATTCTGATTCGTTGAAATGCCGTCGAACCACATATGTAGTCATGACCTCATATTATTTTCTTTATATCAGCGGTGTTTGACATTGAGTGTTGGAACAGACCGATTTTCATTTTTTGGGGTGATGAGAATGTGCAGTTGGTGAAGAAACTGAACAGCGAACATCTATGAGGGATCATCTATGAGGGAGGCGTGAACACTCTTTAAGATCCAGCTCTTCCATGAGCACCTTTGCAACTGAATCAACAGATCCAGAAGAGAAGGAAAGAGCGAGGAAGAAAACTGCACCCCATCACTGCCTGTGTGCACTGCCGGGTGGCACCTTTGTCCTATCGGACTCAGACTTCGTCTGAGCACTTACTGATGCGGTTCTCTTTTGACTAGATCTTGCTTGTGTTGTGTTGGATAAAAGCGTCGGCTAAATGACATTGTAACATTTGTTATTGTAATTGTAACATGAACTCACCGATTCCAGCTGCTTCCACGAGCTCTCGATGTGCTGCTGCGCCTTCCGCCCATCGTGGAAGTGCTGTGGGGGGCAGGGGTGGGGATATTATTGGACTATTCAGAAGCTTCAAGCTTGCATGAACATTATCAAAATTACTCAGAGTGGACTGAGAGAAAAGAGGCTGCGTGAAATACTACGACAACAAACAAATGGAGATTTAGAACCCAGCCGGGTCAACGCGGGTGCATCAGAACCGCAGCAATGCTGCTTCACCTGCTGAGCTGCTGATTAAAACCCCCGAATGACGTCTTTCTTCCCCTGTGTTTCCACTGAAAAGGTCAAACTTGTCGATCAGGAACAGTGACAGAGCCAACAGAAGCTGTGTTATGGAGCCACGTCAGAGCAGCACAACAACACTGCCGGCGCCGCCGGCGCCGTAAGTTTGGCCTCCTGCTTGCTCGCGGCCATGTTGTCGTGCTCACGCTGGAGGCCTGTTGCTGACTTTATGAACCAGTGCAAGAAATAAAATCTTTCACAAAATACCCAGACAGACGCTCACTGATGTTTGCTGGAGAGCAGAGTTCCTCTCGGGTGTTTGAGGGCCTCATCCTGCATTAGAGGAAGCTCCTGTGTGAGCTTCCTCAGAGTTCTGATGATGGCAGCTGCCAGTCTGAGCTCACATTGCAGCGCCTCGCTTGGCAGAGCTTTGAACTGCACTCGCCGTGGGCCACGTCCAGCTCTCCTGCGGCTCCTGAGCCACTGTGATTGCTTGTAAAGCAGCGCAGGCGACATCTTGCCGACATTCACGTTAATCAAGTAAAGAACCCAAAATGAAAGTGGAGTGACGACTCGACTGCCAATGAGGTCGCAGCAGCGAGGGAGAGCAGCTGAGCCGAATGTCGATGCTGCCGCTCGGTGAAGAACAAAGAGCTGCTGACAGTTCTTCTCTGCTTCGCAGAACCCTCAGAGTTCTTTGTGTTTAAAGGTCCCAGGAGGAAATTCGGAGGCTGAATCCAGCTTAACGCCAGCGAGATGTGAGAACGTGTCCTGACTCACCTCAGGTGCTCGCACCTCTCACTTCTCAAAGTCTGTGGGGAAGCTGCATGAAATCAGGAAGTGCTCCGGGGTTTCAGAGGAAGCGTTTGAGCTCTGACTGAAAACGGGACGTTGTCAAACAAACCGTCCGCCATATTCAAATGTTTCAACCGCCGGGAAGACCTCGACCTCCGAATCAACAGAGAATGTTTCCAGCGATGCATGTTGGGAACGCGACTGACTAACGATGATAAGATACAGGAGGGTCCAGTCGAGAAGCCGACTGGGTGACATCATTGTTTCTGTCAACCAAATATTTGTCTCCATAACAACATTTCTGAAAAATAGATGGCATCTCGCGGTGCATTAACAAACGCTCCATCACGCCCAGGATAAACAAACAGGGTCCGATCGGACGGAACCAGGACACTTCAATACAAAAACCAGTGCAGATGTTCTCCAGCGGTGGCCTCCAGCTTCACACTCACACGCTGCAGAGGCGCATTTCTCCTCAGCAGCTCCAACAATGAAGCGGCTCAGCCTCTCTTCCTCTTTAGTCTGGTTCGTTTCCCAGTTTGTGAGCATCAGAATATCTGGGAACGTTGACAGGCTGCTGCTGCTGCTGCTGCTGCTGCTGCTGCTGCTGCTGCTGCTGCGTTATCCAGACAAATCTAACAACATATTTTCTGGAATAAAATTGGAATTTGGAAAAAACAGATCACTGGTCACCAGAGCAAACAGCAATAGCACCCAGCAGGCGGCTCAGGCCGGCCTGCTTCCTTCAGCCCTCATCTCTGCACGTCCTGCTGTCACACACATGTGCGCCAACCGTCGCACATGTGAACCCCCACAGCCTCAACATACACACACACTCTCCAGCCCAGATGCTGCTGCTGTCACCCCAAGGCCTGCGGTGTATTCATGCATTCATACATTCATACATTCATATATCCACAGCTCTCCTGTTGAGTCCTGACTCATGTGAGGAGATCGGCTCTGCTGCCGTGGTGAATAGAAGGACGTGACCCCTCCTCCAGGGAGAACATGCGCACTGTGTGTGTGTGTGTGTGTGTGTGTGTGTGTGTGTGTGTGTGTGTGTGTGTGTGCGCGCGCGTGCGTGTGTGTGTGTGAAGAGCTGCACGTGGGCCTCTGAGCACAGTTAGTCACTGACTAACATGACCTGGTTCAGAGGAATGTGCTCCTACAGTCAACACACTCTCTCTCTCTTTCTCTCTCTCTCATACACGCACACACACACGCACACACACACACACACACACACACACACACACGCACACATGGGGGCATCACAAAGACGGTTGCCATGTTGTCATGTGCGATGCTAGCATCCACAGGCTAACATGTTGGTGTGTGTGAAGCATCAGTCACAAAGAAATACTGATAATGTGCTCCACGGTTTGACCTTTCACCTCTGTGTGTATGTGTGCGTGCGTGTGTGTGTGTGTGTGTGTGTGTGTGTGCGCAGCACCTGAAGAAGCTGAATAATTTCAACTCCTACCTGTCCATCCTGTCAGCGCTGGACTCCGCCCCCCTGCGCCGGCTGGACTGGCAGAGAACCACAGCAGAGGTGTGTAAGGTGACTAAGCATCCGCCTGCCCGTCGGTAACTGCTGAGTCATGACCGCCGTTTCCCCCGTCTGCTGGTTCTCAGGCCCTGGAGGATTACAGCTCTCTGATCGACAGCTCATCATCCTTCAGAGCCTACCGGGCAGCTCTGGCTGACGTGGAACCGCCCTGCATACCCTACCTGTAGGTCGATACCCGGTTCACCCCCCTGTACTGCATATACTATACACGCTGGGATGACACCTCTATACTGTATATACGATACACACTGGGTTGACCCCACTATACTGTATATAAGAGGGTATAAATGATTAATAACCAGTTTACTCCACTATACTTTATATACCCTAACTGCAGGTCAATACCCAGAGTCCCCCTCTATACTCCATATACCACACCATGTTGTATATACCCTACATAACTGGTTTACCCCGCTATACTGTATATACCCTACCTGTAGATTAATACCCGTTTACGCCAATATAATGTATATACTCTACCTTGTAGGTTATTACCCCATTCACACCACTATACTGTATACACCCTGCATACCCGGTTTTACCCCCTATACTGTGTGTGTGTGTGTATATATATATATATATATAGGTATATTTGATATACCCTAACTGCAGGCCTGGTTTCCCCCTCTATACTGCATATACTATCCACACTGGGTTTATCCCTCTATACTGTATATACCCTGCCTATTGGCCAGTAGCTGGTTTAGCCCTCTCTACTGTACTGTACTGTACTGTACTGCATATAACATACACACAGGGTTTACCCCTCTATATTGTGTATACCCTACCTGTAGGTTAATACCCAGTTTCCCCGTCTACACCACATATACCACACCATGTTGTATATACCCTACATAACCAGTTTACCCCGCTGTAATGTTTATGCCCTACCCCATTCACACCACTATGCTGTATATACCCTACATACCCTGTTTACCCCTCTATACTGCATATACCATTCATACTGGATTTACCCACTTTATGCTGTATATACCCTTACCTGGAGGTGAATACCCTCCTGACTCCACTATTCTGTGTATAGTCTGTCTACAGGTTCATACCTGGTTTACCACTCTATTCTTTATATACCCTAACCCTGTGGGTTCATACCTGGTTTACCCCTCTATACTATATGTACCCTACCTATAGAATCATAGCCCATTTACCCCACTATACTGTATATACCCTGTACCCCCCTAATGTCCCACAGATGTCTGACTCACTAACCTGCCTGTCTGTCTGTCTGTCTGTCTGTCTGTCTGTCCAGAGGTCTGATCCTTCAGGACTTGACGTTTGTCCACCTGGGGAATCCTGATATGTTGATGACGTCAGAGGGTTCAAAGGTCAACTTCTCTAAACGCTGGCAGCAGTTCAACATCCTGGCCACGCTGAGGGGCTACCAGCAGAGGTCAGTGCCGCTCCCGCTGGCAGGGTTAGCAGGGTTAGCAGGGTTAGAAGGATTAGCAGGTTTAGCAGGGTTAGCAGGGTTAGCAGCTGCTTTAACCAACCCTCGACCCTCTTTCCCTTTGCAGTTTCTACTCTCTGCAGCCCAACGATGACATCATATCCTTCTTTAATGACTTCAGCGACCACCTGGCCGAGGAGGCGCTGTGGGAGCTCTCGCTAAGGATCCGCCCAAAGAACGTCCCCCGCGTCAATCAAAGATGAGCCGGCGCCAAGCGGCATCAGATGCCGGTTAATCAGGGAGCAGCAGGGGGTCGCTGGTGAATGGCGCTAAACCAGGACACAGACCCAGTCAAGCTGCGCTCACCTGGTCCATCCCAAACTAGCCCGTGCTAGCTTAATGCTAACACTTACAGTGAGCTAACTTGAATTAAAGTCATACCCAGCTGGGACGGTCCGGCTTATCGTGTAATGCTATCATGGTTAACACATGCTAACGTTTGCTGATCCCATCTGCTCCTGCACTAACTTAAACAAACCTCAGCTGTCCTGGTCATTTTGTATACACACATGTTAGCAAGGAGCTAGCCATTGTTGACCAAGTGTTAGCAAGGAGCTAGCCATTGTCAACCACGTTTTAGCCAGGAGTTAGCTATTGTCAAACAAGTTTTAGCAAGGAGCTAGCCATTGTTAACCAAGTGTTAGCAAGGAGCTAGCTATTGTTAACCAAGTTTTAGCAAGGAGCTAGCCATTGTTAACCAAGTGTTAGCAAGGAGCTAGCTATTGTTATCCACGTTTTAGCAAGGAGCTAGCCAGTGTTAGCCGAGTGTTCGTAAGGAGCAAGCAGCTTTAGCCAAGTGTTTGCGAGGAGCTAGCCAGAGTTAGCCAGAGCCAGCCAGGTGTTAGCCACTTCCTTTGGGCGTGGCCTCAGATCTGTATTCATTTAGCAATAATCATAGCAACATTGCTCAGGTTCCTCAGTGCTAATAAAGACTAACACAGCGAACCCGCTGAGATTCGGTCTGACATGATTCACTCTGGAATGTTTGTCCCCATCAGGTTTCCAGCGGGGGTCCGTTTTTACCTCATAAGATAAACAACAAAATGACTGTAAAACAATCACATTTTCAACATCATAATTTTTTGAGCATAAATGGCAAAGCATGGATTCTGACATTCTCAACAGCAACGTTTGCAGACCCCGAATCTTCCACCTCGGGGAACCTGCAGGTCGGATCAGCTGTAACAACACGGACACCTGATCCAACTGCATTCGCTCACTTTACTCACTCTGTTATTTGGCCGATCTTAAGATATGATAAGAGCTATTGATTCTAGTTTGTTTAAAGGAGCACTTGGGGAAATATTGGTGCTCAGACCTAGAAAAAAACCCTCTAATATCCTCCGATATCGGCGCAAAAGCACATAAATGCTCTGAGAAAACACCAGATGAACAACAGTCCGGATCACCATCATCATCAGTAATTCCTTTATTACGGCAGATGGTGGTTATAGAACGGTGACGCCCACAGGATCCTCTCGATCAAGGATCTATAAAATGATCCATGAATTGTGTCATCGGCATTGAAAAGAACGTGACTGCTGCTGCTGGCCTTTTTTCTTTTTCTTTTTTTAAATGTCCTGTTGGTCCCAGTAGAATTTATGATCCATAATGAGACCAAGGTTTCTTCCGCTCCGGCACCACCTTAACCCTCAGATGCATCGTGATTGGACCCCACAGGCTTCCATAAGTGGGTCAAAAAAATTGACCCGTATTAGAATTAAATGCATTTTTGTGATATTTTTGTGTTTTTGTGCACACAAGGATGATTTCATGTTTGAGTCATTTTTATTTTTATTTTTTTTACATTTAAACATTTGGAACATGTTCAAACATTTTGAGGGAAAACAACTGAAAAATGTCAACAAAACATGTATACAGCGATGTCAATGACTTCTTAAACGCGCGTTGATTCCAATATGGGTCATTTTTGATCCATTTATGGATTTTTGGGGTAGTACTACAAAGACCGCAATTTCTTAAAATGTGTAAATTAATCTTTTAGATGGCATGATGTAAAAAAACAAACCCAACATGTTGTCGAGGCGCTCCCGGCTGCGCTCCCGGCTGCGCCTCCGGCCCGCCGGGCGGCGCTGCAGCGCGCGGACGCCGCTTGTCGGCCGCCACGCAGAAGAAGAGCGAGAACCGGCGCGGCGGCGGCGGCGGCGGAGGAGAAGCAGGAGGCGGCGTCTCATCCGGGACCCGGACCTCGCTCGCGGGTAACGGCCGACGGAGGAGGCGCGCACCGGCGCCGTTCGCACCGTGGTTCGCACCGGCATGGTCCGGGCGACGTTACCGGAGGACGCTGCTAACTGCTAACTGCTAGCCTCCGCCAGGTCGGTGGAGCTTCGCTTCTTCTTCGTCCCCTAAAATGTCTGAGCGGCTGTAGTCTGCGTGTCCCTCTTATTTTGGCCGCCACACTCATGCATGAAGGTGCGGGAGTATGAGGGACGCCTCTTCCAGGGGTCCCAGCGGGGCACCGCGGAGACCCTGGAACATTCGGGGCGTCCAGTTAAACATAAGCTGCAGTGGCTGTGTGAGATTCATGAACATGAACATGGACCCCGGAAACCAGAAGCAGGCGCTGACCCCGTGACCTCTGGTGGCGCCAGTCCTTCTTGCTCTTACCGGTGTGTGTGTGTGTGTGTGCGTGTGTGTGTGTTTCAGCTAGCAGGGATGCTGCGACTGCCGCTGGTGGTGACGGCGCAGGTGGACCTGGTTCTGCTGCTGGTCTCCCTGCTGGCCCTCTGGACCAGGCTGAGCCGCCTCAGCTACCCCAACGCTGTGGTGTGAGTGTTGGTCTCAGGACTGCACTGTGTTTCTGGTTGTTTTTAGAACTCCAGGGTCTTTGGATATCCGAGGTTTGATTGGTGTGTGTGTGTGTGTGTGTGTGTGTGTGTGTGTGCAGGTTTGATGAGGTGTATTATGGACAGTTTGTGTCTCTCTACATGAAGAGAGTTTTCTTCATCGACGACAGCGGGCCGCCGCTCGGTCACATGGTCCTGGCTCTCGGAGGTCAGTTACCATGACAACGTTACAAAATATACAACAGTTAAATGCGCATGATCATGTAGTGCTAACACTCTATATAACGTGCGTGTGTGTGTGTGTGTGTGTGTGTGTGTGTGTGCGTGTGTGTGTGTGTGCGTGCGCTGCAGCCTACCTGGGAGGATTTGATGGTAACTTTATGTGGAACAGAATTGGAGCAGGTAAGAAAATAGCACCAGACATCATTTATTTCTATTACAGAGTGCGCTTGTTTCACGTTACAAAATCTGCTTGTGTGGCATTACAGAGTGTTTGTTACATCTTAGAGTGTGTTTGTTTTGTGTTACTGAATGCAAGTGTTTCAGATTATTGAGTTTGTTTCATGTTACAGAGCACGTTTGTGTGGTGTTACAGAACGCATTTGCGCGGTGTGTTACGGAGCGCCTGTGTGCTACGGTGTTATGGAGCGCGTTTGTGCGGTGTGTTATGGTGATATGGAGTGTGTTTGCGCAGTGTGTTACGGTGCAGGTTTGCACCGTGTGTTACGGAGTTACGGAGCGCGTTTGTGCGTTGTGTTACAGAGCGCGCGTGTGAGGCGTTACGGAGTGCATGAGTGCGGTTTTATGGAGCGCATTCGTTTGGTATGACACAGTGTGTTTGTTTGGTGTTACAGAGCATGTTTGCGCGGTGTTACGGCACACATTTGCTTTGTGTTATGGAGCGCCATTGTGCAGTGTGTTACGGAGCGCGCGTGTGCGGTGTTACAGAGTGCGCCTGTGCGGTGTTACACAGCGCGCGTGTGCGGTGTTACAGAGCGCGTTTGCGGTGTTACAGAGCGCGCGTGTGCGGTGTTACACAGCGCGCGTGTGCGGTGTTACACAGCGCGCGTGTGCGGTGTTACACAGCGCGCGTGTGTGCGGTGTTACACAGAGTGCGTGTGTGCGGTGTTACAGAGTACCCCAGCACGGTCAGCGTGTGGAGCCTGCGCCTGCTGCCGGCTCTGTGCGGCGCTCTCTGTGTTCCTCTGGTCTACTTGGTCACCCTTGAGCTGCGCTTCTCTCACCTCGCTGCCCTGGGAGCTGCGCTGCTGCTGCTGCTGGGTGAGTGTTGACCTGCCGCGCGTCGCCGTGGCAACCACGCGACAGTTCCCGTCGTCGTCGTAACGGCTCTTCGGCTGTCGTTCCAGAGAACTCGCTGATCGTCCAGTCGCGTTTCATGTTGCTGGAGTCTGTGCTGATCTTCTTCGTGATGTTGGCGTTCTTCTCATACCTGCGCTTCCACAACGCCCCCGACAGGTGAGGCCGACCCCCTGAAGCTGATTTGTTGTGATGTTACGATGATGATGATGATGATGATGATGACCAGGCCAGCCTCCTCCTCTTCCTCCTCCTCAGCTCCTGGGTCAGGTACTGCTGGCTGCTGCTCGCCGGAGCTTCCTGCTCCGCCGCCACTGGGTGAGAAAATGCTCCTCCCACTCCTGAGCTTCAGCCTCGACACAGGCCACCTGATTGGAGGTTGTGTGTGTGTGTGTGTGTGTGTGTGTGTGTGTGTGTGTGTGTGTGTGTGGGGTCAGGGTGAAGTACATGGGCGTGTTCTCCTACCTGCTGCTGCTGGGCGTGGCCTCGCTGCACACCTGGAAGCTGATGGGAGACCGAGCCGTCAGTCATGTGAGTCCAGCCTCTCACTGAGCGCGCTCAGGAGCGCCGCGTGCGGAGCCTTAATCTGTGACGTGTGTGTGTTTGTGTGTGCGTGCAGCTGAGCGTGTGTGTGCAGTGCGTGTGCCGCGGTGTGTGTCTGCTGGTGGTTCCTGTCCTCCTTTACGTGTTCTGGTTCTACGTCCACCTGAGTCTCCTGCACCGCAGCGGCCCACATGACCAGCTGATGAGCTCCGCCTTCCAGGCCAGTCTGGAGGTGATGCGCGCGCACGCACACACACACACACACACACACACACACACACACACACACACACACACACACACACACACACACACACACACACACACACACACACACACACACACAGAGAGCAGTGGGATGTCGAGACCACAGAGATTCAGAAATCGTCAGTGTAACATGACATTTCATTGTTTTCTCAGTCTATTTTCGTGGTGTCACATGACCTGTGTAGGAGGCCAATCAGGTCACAGTCACACGTCCATCACAAGAATCACTGTGAGGTAGAAACTCACGTCTGTAGATGAGAGAATGTGACCAGTCGACGTTGCTGAAGGGTCATACTGGTTATATCAGTCATACTGGTTATATTTTAAACTTTGATTCTGATGATACTCTGCAGGTGAAACTAAACATCATCCAAAAACCAGTAAATGTATCCAGTCACAGACAATATTAGAACCATCTGATCATCATCACCATCTGCAGGCGCCTGCTGGGTTTCCTGTGGTGGAAGCCCCTCCCACTGTACCTGAAGCCGCACCCAATGTGATCATCAGTGTTGAGAGCTCAAAAACAAACAGGACTCTGAGCTTCGCCATCTTCATCATCCCGGTGGAGGAGGGGGACGAGGACGGCAGCGGGACTGATGGGCGAGGAAGGTGAGCAGATGGCCTCGCCTCGGCGGCGTTCTTCATCTCCTCGTTTATTGTGTTTGTTTAATTGTAGATCTCATGACCGCAGCTCCAGCAGCGAAAGCGATGACGTCAGCAGTGACGAAACATCAAGGCAGGCGGAGCAGCCAATAGTGTCGCCTCTCCCCGCTGAGAGGGAGAGCGGCAGCCGGCCAACGGCTGGAGACCACAAGGACCACATGATCGCCAGAGACAATCACTCGTCATCAGAGGAGACGCTGAGAGACCCACCTGATGACTCCGATGACTTTAACAACCCCACCTCTAGCGTTGCCAGCCACCTCGGCAACAGCCCAGGAAGTAAAGAGACGAACGAGCACGCTTCCGTTTTCGACCACTTTGAAGACAATGACAATATCCTGTCAAATAGTTTCACTGACAGCACTCAACCACCATCACCAGGGTCTGAGGAACCCGAGTATTTTAACAACAGCAAAAAGCGGGGCGAGGTTAATAGCCAGTCAGTGACGGCCTGTTCTGACGACTCTAACAAACCGGCATCTAGTCCGTCTGATGACTGTAACGTCTCAGCGCCCTCTGAGGTCCCTGGACCGACCCCAGACGGAATGACTTTGCGTTCAAATTCCATCAGCGGCCAGCAGGGGGTGTTCACTGTCATCCCGGTGAACAGGCCCGCTCTGGTTGCAGTGTCACATGAGACGACGAGTTCGAGCTCAGAGAAAAGCCAGGAAAGGGAGACCTTGAGCAAAGGCAGCGTTAGCAAGACGTCCAGCTTGGGTTCAAAACTTCAGGATGTGTTTGGATCCATCCAGAAGCTCGTAGATCTGCTGCCAGGCAACCAGCGGGTGACTGAGGCAACGGCCGGCTGCCACAAGTCTCCTGTCTCCGGTCCTCAGGTGGGTTTTAGATTGGGCTCTGATGAGAGTGATGAGAGTTCAGAATCTCTTGGCATAGCTAGACCCAGTCCCAAAAATCAGACCCAATTTAGTTCACATTCGGACAGTGCTGAGAGCCTGGAGTCCACCAGCCCCAGTATCCAGCAAGGAACCAGTTCTAGAGATTCCACACAGATGGTTACTCGTCACACAACAAGCCCCGCCTCCAGTTTAATAGAGTCTGACCCAGACAGTCAAGTTCCTGACACTCCTAAAGACTCCATTCAAGAGGATTATTGGACTAATTTAAATCTGTCCAGTCCAGATCAGGATGTATCACCCTCAATCTGGATGGCATCCAAAGACACTGTGTCCCAGGAGGCCTCCAGGCTCTTCCCTCGGTTGGACATTAGCTTAAACTCAGATAGCTCAGAGGAGAGTCAGGAATCTGTTGCCACACAAGAGGGTCCAACAATGTCTGGCCCGAGTGCTGGCATCAGAGGCAGTGGTTCTGGTTCAGAGATCAGAAGTAGGAGTGAGGAGTTTCCCTTCCCTGTCACTTCCTCCCAAACACCAAATTCCATCCCGAGTTCAGAATCCCACTTTAATCCCATTCTTGGACTGAATGTCAGCTTGGGTTCCTCCATCAGTCAGGAGGAGTCTGAGGAATCAATGGCCATTAAGATCCCTGCAGATAGCTACTCTGATGCTAGCAGAGAAGCTAACACTGTTGTAGACTGCGATGCGGGCACCGGTAGCAAAGGTGCCAGCTCTGAAGCTAGTCTGGATGCCACCACTGACAGTTACGATGCTATCGTTGAGGCAGAGCTCACCACAGTTAGCATGCACAGCACCGACGTTCCTAGTTTGCATTTTAGCTCTGACATCAGCGCTGACGCTGAGTGGAGCGCTGAAATATTTGACGGTGGTAGCTCAGACGCTAGTATCACCCTGACCAGCAGCTCAGAGAACATCACCAGGCCTCCTGACTCCAAGGCCACGTCAGATGCTGACAGTGCAGGTCCAAAACAGCTTGCTAGCAGTGAGGAAAACATTGCGTCTCCTCTTCCTCTTCCTCCTCCTCCTGCTCGCAGGAATCCTTATCGCTTTGGCTTTCTTGGTCCAATCAGCCATTCTCTTCAGAGTGCACTTGTTACCAAGGAAACGGTGTCCGAGGAGAGGGGTGTTTCACCTCATTCTCGGGGGAGGGAAATGTTAGTGGTGCAACATGGTCAAAATAGAATGCTACAGCAGGACCGTGCCAACTCACACATCCCCGTGAACCTGCCCCATGACGTTTTCATCGGTCGCCATGACGCAAACGGGAAGCGCCAACAGGTGGTCAGTCGCACAGCAGGAAACAGGAAACAGATGAGGTTTAGCGTCGCGCCACCAGTTAATCCGAGCAGCAGCGAGGAGACAAGCCAGTGACAACTGGAATATTAGACTGTGGCAGCCACACTGAGCCGAACATGACCAGCAGGAAGGCACCTGAACGTGGCAGGAAGGCACCTGAACGCGGCAGGAAGGTGGCAGGAAGGCACCTGAGCGCGGCAGGAAGGCACCTGAACGCGGCAGCACACCGGCATCATTTAAATGCCACCCTTCAAATCATCAGTGTTTTACTCACCTAGCTTCGTTTTCGCTGAATCCCCCGTTTCAGAGGTATAAATTGCCCAGTGCTAAGCTCCGCCCCCAGTGTGCTGGAGCAGCAGACGTGACATCATAGTTCTCAGTGGCAGCTCGCTAAACCATTAGACTTGCTAAAGACTTAGTTACGAGCATGCTAGCATGCAGCGTTGTACAGTCGGTTCAAAGTGTCACCACAATGAAAGATTAAAGCTCATATGTCAACATTCTTCACTGACTGCAGCTTCTGTGTGTGTGTGTGTGTGTGTGTGTGCTGTTGTCATGTCATCGTGTTGATTTTACTGCAGCCAAAAGACAGGAAGGAAAATATTTAAGTTAATTGTGTATTGTATAAGTAGACTCCGATGATCTCCAGCTTTGGAGATTCTCCAGATTTTCCGAACCTTCAGAGATGTTCTCCAGCGACACATTCGGAATAAACGGCGGAACGCTGGACACGGTGATTCGAGTGGAGGGAACAGGGGGTGGGGGCTGTCAGTCACTAATCAACCAACAGTGACGTCTTCAGCGTTCGTGAGCAGTAACATTGTGATTTTAGTCAGCCGGGAACATGAGTATGAATAAACTTTATTTATCAGCTTTATAAAAACTCCACTCTTTATGAACAAACTTTAATTATTGATCCAGCGATGCAGCTTGATCAGTGACGAGCCTCCTGCAGCTGAAGGACGGGTCCTCTAGGGGCCAGTGTTCCTGCTGCTGATTCATGTTTGTCATGTTCGAGACCTCTGAGGTCGTGACCTTTGACCCTGACGTAACATGCAGCGAGATGATGGATAATCCGGCTGCTGACCAAGTTTCTTCATTTGTCAAAACACAAAAGTGAGGCAGTGAAACGGTCCTGAACAGGCGCATCACTTCCTGTCTGCAGCCGCCAATCAGAGCCTTCGCCCACCCTCTCACTTTACCCACAGTCCTTTGCTTTGGCCTGATGAGTCAGCGTCCAATCACATTCACGGAAACCCTGCTGTCCAATCAGACTCATTTCCTCCTGTGATGTGATGTGATGTCATCAAATATAGAATCGGGCAGGTGTGTCCTCCACCAATCAGCTTCCTCCACCAATCAGCTTCCTCCCCTAAATCACTCTGTCACAGACGCGCAGCTGTTGCCATGGAAGCGGGAGAACGACAAGATGCCCTTCCTGCAAAGCGGCACATCGCGTCCCAGTGGCCTCACTTCCTGTGGGCGGGGCCTTTGTGGAAGAGGTAGATGGGTCGCTGGTTACCTGGAAACACACGTGAGATCAGTGGCATCATCAATCCAACACGTCCACGTTCATCAAAGCAGTGGACAACCCGTCACGGTAGCCATGGTGAGCGGGGCGGCGGCGCATGCTCGCGGGCAGGAAGGCGCTACAGATGTTAACCTCACCAATCAGCTGCTGAGTCCCTGAACGCAACGCTGGCACATGACGATGCAGGAAGCCGTTCCGAAACCCCTTGTCGGTGTGCGTATTGCTTTAAGAAAGTCAGGCGACCGATGCAGCTGCCGTCTCGCGTCACCGAAGGCGCCAAACTGTGTTTATAATGAAGCACATCTGCCAACATGGGCATCTTTGCCAAAAGAGCTACAGAGCCTTCGAAGCGCAGTACCTCCCCTGCACGCCGTCATGAACGGTTTCCGCCGCGTGGAACCATTTTGATCGATTATAATCGGCAAATAAGGTTTATTTGTTCTTATTTCCTTGTCGTTTCATCCTGTTCCCCCATTGCGTCATGACTGTATAATGTCTTACAGTCATGACGCAATCGCCTACATGCCAAGACATTGGAACATGTGATTCCGCAAACTACCAATTCATAAAAAATATCCCCTCCTTGCCAAGTACATAAGCATCCTCACATCCACAGCACTTCCACTTTGATTGCTATGTTACGACACACGTTCACAGTGATTGTATATTCTATCAAATATATCTTAGACCAAGTTAGGAAATAAAATATTACAATATAAAGTACAATAACTTATATTCTTGTATGCTAGGTCATTAAAAAAGTGTCAGTTGAGCCTGTCATCTAGGTTGCCTGTACTGATTGTTCAGATCCAGCAGGTGTCAGTGTTGTGTGACACAGGATCAATTCAGTTTGGGTAACGTGCCACGAGGCTTCACTGGGCCTCGTCTACCATCATGCGTGTGTGTGTGTGTGTGGGTACCTTTGTGTGTGAGGAGTCGGTATGAGGTGAAGCCCACGTTGTCTGTCAGATAACAGGTGAACTGTTCTGGTTTCAGTCTCACACTCCTGTAGTTGCGGTACGTCGTTTCCTAGGCGACAACAAATAACAACAATGATCCCTGAAAAAACTCTTGTACATCCTGAATGGGTGTGAATGGGTGTGTGTATATGCGTGTGACTGTGTGTGTGTGTGCGTGTGTGTGTGAGACTCTGTGTGTGTGTGTGTGTGTGTGTGTGTGTGTTACCGAGGCTCTCTTGCTGTGGCTGTAGCGGCTCCATGGTTGTGGCTCCAGGATGAACAACCCACCAGGCAGCAGGCTCTGATAGGCTCGTCTGAAGAGTCTGACCACGCCCTCGTCACCTGCCTGCAGGTGCACCCATTTGGTCAGACCCAGACAAATGACGACGTCATAGTGGCCCCGCCCAGGCCAGGCTTCCCTCACGTAGTCACCCTGTAAATGAAGTCACAGCAGAGTTGTGACAGTAAATGGTGTCATATCATCCAGTCAGCTGACATCATCATCTTCATCACGTCAGCTGTTTTTTCCTTTATCGGGTTACATTTATTGCCATTACTGATTACTTCTGCTTCATCTCCTCTATGAGCCCACTGATTCTGTGAGTTGAGAGTTTAGATGAACATGTGACATAATCACAGTCACCTGAGATGTGCAGTTCTGCTCTCATTGGCGCACGAAGACTCACCTGTATGAAGGTGATGTTGTTGGGGAACCTGCTGGAGGATGGAGGAGCAGTGAGCAGAAGAGGAGGAGCAGAGAGAGGACCACGACTCACCCTAAAAGACAGAGGGAAGGAGAGCAGGCGGAAAGCCGCCTCCATCTCCTCCATCACCTCCTGCTCAGGCTTCTTCTCCATCACCTCCTTCTCAGGCTTCTTCTCTATCTCCTCCATCACCTCCTCCATCTCCTCCTCATTCTTCTCCTCCTCCTCAGGCTTCTTCTCCATCTCCTCCATCACCTCCTCAATCTTCTCTCCTCCTCCTCTTGGCCTTGAAGACGAGCAACTAAGTGACCGTCTCCTCTTCTTCTCCTGCTTCACCAGGTCATGTGACAGGAAGTGCCTGATGTTTTGCTTGGCAGCGTGCACCAATCTCCTGTCCAGCTCCACCCCCAGGATGTGGGCGGGGTTAAACCTGCGGGCAACAGCCAGTGTCATGTGACCGGCACCACAGCCCACATCCAGCACCTTCTTGTCTCTGAACCAATCAGCTTCCAGCAGGTAGAACCGCGGGTCCTCTTCTGCCCCGACTCGCCCCTCCCACCTGTCCCCATAGAAACCGTGGTATCCATAGTAGCGGTTGTGGTTGCCATACTGGTAGCGGAGCTTGTTCTTCCTCTCTGGTGGCTGAGAGGCGCTCGGCTGAGCTCCCCCACACCTGCAATACAGAAGCCATGTGACCAGGTGTCCAATCAGGTTTCAATGTTTTTCACCTCACAGGTACGCTCACCTGTTAGCTCTAGCCCCTCCCACCAGTGGCGTGTGGAACTTGGTTGGCTGAGCCGCGGTTGCTGGGGTCACAGTATTTGAAGCGCCATCCGCCACCCGGGTCGAGGTGGTGCGTCGCCGTCTCCTCTGGTGACCGTTACCCTGGTTACAAGGCTTGTGGGTGTGGTCTGGTGCAGGATGGGTGTGTCTCCGAAGGAGGATGGGGGGTGGAGCCACATCATCCCGACAGGTGATAGCCGTGTTGAGCTCACAGGGCAGAGGAGACACTGGAACACTGCCCTCTCTGGTGGACACGGGAACTGCAGGAAAAAGCGTGATGAGACATGTTGCTTGCGTGTTGTTGAGACGCTATGGAGGGGAACACTGCCCTCTCTGGTCGGTAACGTTAATGACGTGTTACGGCAGGTTAGGGACATGTCGGTGGAGAGCGACAGCCTCCAGAGTCCGTCAACATTCAGGCAGTAAACGCGTTACAAAGCCTCAGCAGACGGCCCAGTAGAACCTGCTGCGTCCACCAAGGGGCAGTGATGATCCAGGGGTCTCACCTGTCAGTCCAGCGGTGGAGGGGAACAGTCGCGCTGGTGCCGCCTCCTTCTCCCTGCCTCCCCCAGCGTGTGGTCTGTTCCTGTGTCTCTTCCTGGATTTCAAGGGGGACAGCAAGACCCCCCCAGCATCACTCCTGCCCACCCCCTCTCCCTTTAGGTTCAGGGGGTCGGTGATATCACGGGGAACCAAGATCTCTACGGGGTCTCTGCTGCGCGATGGCAGGGGTGAACACTGCGGTGTCTCCTGATTGGTCACTCTGAGGATGAGAGGGGGTGGGGAGTTTAAAACCACAGCAGCGAACACAACAGCCCTTTCACATCCTCTCACTCCAGACAGTTAAGTTCGAGACTTTCCATGACCTTTCAGATCCATCCTCTCTTATTTTTCAAGAACTCCCCACAGAGGGAATGTGGCTGATACGAGCTAGCGCGCCCCGCTAGCTCAAAAATGCAGACCCTGTCCTTCACGGCTCGTTTCCCTCAGGTAAAACTAATCTGCACACACAAAGGGGCTGGAGCCTCCGACGGTTCTTCTGATGGTCTGGTAGTTGCAGCTTTTTCCTGTGAGGGCTTACAGATCCAGCGTGGGCTGGTCTGGGTGGTTCCCCTCCCTACTGACAGTTATATAGGACCAGTGTTGGGGTAACGCATTATAAAGTAACGCGTTAGAGTACTTAGAAATTTATTTCTGGGTAATGAGTAACACGTAACATGTTTGTTTGCAATTCAAGTAGTCCCTAACTGAGTTGCCTTTTCAAATGAGCCTCATGTACATTTGTACTTTAAAAGTGATGTTCCTCCTCTTTTTGTTGCCACAATTAAAAAAAAGAAAATTAAAATGATAAAATTTCCGATGCATTTTGTACTGCGATTCCTGCTACTTCTCTCCAGCTGGTGAGTAACGCTGCATTCGATAGCACTCGGAACTCGGAAAAATCCGACCTCCGAATCGGAAACGTGCAAGAGAATGGCCCTTGAACTCGGGACTCCGACTCGGGCTGCTTGGTTCCTACCTGAATTCCTGAGTCGGAGTCCCGAGGTCGGAAGTACATCAAAGCAAAAAAAGCGTTGCACACCATGAGAGGAAAATTGTTGTTTCTCCTCAGCTTTTGCCGATTTGTCGTCAAATTTAGCATTTGTGTTACTCAAAGTGTAGAAGTACTTTGCGGTGGCATTTCCATTCCCACTCTGTTAATTTGTGATTTAAAAAGGGTCTGTGTGGGCGTAGCAGTGACGAAAAAGCACAGCGACATTACTGAAATGTTTGTGTTCAAAATATTGTATGTCCTAAAGATTACACAGAATATTGTTTTTTTCCCCTCATATTTAAATAACAGTAGCCTAAAATGATAATATTTAGCATGCTCGAAAGACATTCTAAGAAACATCAACTTTCCGGTCATGTTTTCCGAGGTTGCACAATGCATGGAAGTTGGAATTTCCGACCTGGATCTTTCCGAGTTCCGAGTGCAATGGAACGCAGCACAACAAGGACTGGAGTTAATGTGGGGCAAAGCTGTGATACTGTGCATGTCATTCTTGTCATTAGCCAGCAAAAATAACAATAATGGGCCGCAGACGAGGTGATGCAACGATGGTCGAGTCAATACATTAAAAGCTTCATAGGATAATTTGCACAGGAACTGAAAAAAGGTTTTAATGAAGCACAAAAATAATCTTTAAGTAATCTACCGTGTTACCTTTATCAGCAGGTAATCCCATAATGTAACTAATTAGTTTTTAATGGCAGTAACTCTGTTACTTAACAAATTACTTCCAAAAGTAACTTTACCCAACACTGTGTAGGGCTCATTTCATGGAGGCCTTTAGTGTTAATAGTATGCTACCAGTATGTTACTGTCATGTCACTAGTATGTTACTAGCATGTTGCCTGTTTGTTACTAGTATGTTTCTGTATGTTACAGGTATGTTGCTAGCATTTTATTAGTACATTGCTGTTATGTTACCAGCATGTTTCCGGTACGTTACGAGTACTTTATGGGTATGTTACTGGCGTGTTACTGACATGCTACTTGTATGTTAATGGTATGTTACTAGTACGCAACTGGCATGTTACAGGTATGTTACTAGCATGTTTGTGTTATGTTATAAGTACATTACAGGGATGTTACTAGTATGTTACGTTGCTGGCATGTTACGAGTAAATGAGGGGATGTTTCTCACCTGTTGACTTCTTCATCCAACAGAGAATTCAGGTTGAGCGGGTCAAAGATGTTCCCTCCCAGAAGGAAGTGACTCGGTAGCACAGACTCTGATTGGCTATCACTGTTGGCGCGGCGACAGCGCTTGGCTGGCCCTTTTAATGCAACACCCATAGAGTAGCGCTTCTTTCTGATTCGTTGAGTGGGTGCGACGGCACTGAGTGGGGTCTGACTTTTGCTGGGTGGCTGGAAGCCAATTTTAGGACAGAGGGGCCGGGTCTTTGCCAGCTGCGTCTGCCCTGATAGGCTGACAGTTGTGACAGGCACCTCATGAGGAAGGAGAGTGTCTTTGTCCAATGACATCCTGATCATCTTCCACCTGTGGGGGCCTCAGCCAATCACACTGATCTACAGACAGAGAAGGAAACGAATTAGCTTGACTTGCGTCCGATTGACAGGCTCATTATGAAGAGAGAGATGAAGCTGGGAATGAAACGGCTCAGGAATTGTTATACATGAATTGTAAATCAGCTACCTGATAATGAATTAATCTATCAATGTGTTTATAACCATGTGAATCATCCTCTGTTGTCAGTATTTGCTTCTGTTACAGTAAACTGAGTTTTGGGGGTTTCTGACTAGTCAAATTAAATAAAACATTGGAAGACGCAAACATGGCTGTAACGACAGCGACCAGTTGGGAACTGATTCAGTTCTGAGACGTCTTATAATGAAAACAATCACCAAATTACTGCAACAAACCCATTTTCATTATTCCTAAATATCTAGATATCTAGTTATTTATTACTCGATGAACAAGATATCATACAAATACTAAATATAAACAACATTTCTATGCTGATGTGACATCTTGTTCTGGCAAAAACATTCATGTAAGACAAACAAAAGCAGCAAAAGAGGCTGGAAACAAACGTTTGCCATCCTTGTTCGTAACGAGTCACTTCATAGATGATCGATTAGCCCGGCAGTCACTGTCAGTAACTTTTTTAAAGATCAACATAACCCAAAGTCGGATGGAGTCTGGCAAACTTAAGAGACTGATATTTGTTTTTAAAATTCCAGCTGTGTAGTTTGATATGATGCAGTTCACCCGAATGCAAACCTCAACCTCCATTATTAGCTTCTATAGGGAATGAGAAAGCGCATCAGGCTGCATTGCATGCTGGGACGGCAGCACCTACACCAGCCTCATACCAGGAACCTGTATGAGCAAACAGAAATCTTCTCTGCTGAAGCTGGAGACATGGCGGCGGTTTCTGAGTTAAAGCTTCTTATTTGCGGGTGAACACTTCAGCACTGACAGTTGCTAACTGACAAGCATGCTAAAACTCTGGCCTGCCCGGCGCTCAGGCGGGATCACACCTGGCTACCACTCCTCTGAGACCTCGAGTCAAATGTTAAACCCTCAACACAAAGGCCGGCTGGTTGTTTACCTGGGGCGGCAGGTGTGACGGTTACCTCTTTAGTGGTTTGGCTGTCAGTTTACGCTCAACCTGATCGATTTATCAGCCGGATGATATTTGCCTGCAGCAGATATTCCAGCTGCGTTTAGGACGGTTCACTGTAATAACGCATGAATTAGCGGTAGTGGTGAATGGTTTCCAGCAGAGGTCCCCCTCCATCCATGCTGGTGATGACAGTCTCCTGTCATTGGTCCACCTATCTAGAGCATTTTACCAGTCAGCCAATGAACATTTGTTGGGCAAAAGAATCACAGCTACGATATAAACAACACAACAAGCAACTATTGCATTCTGGGATAGACAACTGATAACTTATCAAAATATGAAATCCAGCAGGGCATTATGGGAGATGTGGGCGGTGCTCGTGACAGCGGACAGGACCTTGATGATACTAAACGTATCAGCTCCACGTCCACAGCTCGGAAACCCTGGAGTTTATCAAGTGTTCGAATTGTTTTGTTGGTGTTGCGTTTATGTATCGTTGTTCGACTGTTTTTGACTGTAATTTTTCGTCGTCCTAACAGTGATGTCACCTGTCTCCTGTCCAGCGACTACAGACGAAAATTAACTTTTAGCTAAGACACATGGTGAGTTGGACGCAGGCGGACACAGGGAGACACAGGCTACACCTGGAGGCACAAGGAGACACAGGAGGACACACGGAGACACAGGGGGACCCTGGTGGACACGGAGACACAGGCGGACACAAGTGTCCCCTTAGCACTGGTGTGACCATCACTTGTTACCATAGCAACAACCATCTCAATACAATCACAGGAGTAGCAGCGGAATCCTTGAATGACGGTGATATAAATAAAAGTCTACGGGACGTGACGTCGGGCGTCTCGTCGACATGGTGTTGGTACAGCGCGCGCTACATGACCGCCAGCTCCTCGGGGAAGACCGGTGAGGAGTTTAGGTACGTTGGTGTGGCTGGTCCTCGTCCTCTGAGGGGCGGAGCCTGCGGCTGGGCAGGAGGCTGAACAGGACTCTACCAGAGCTGCTGTTTACTGGGTTCTGCTGATCACGTGACCCATGAGTCACGTGATCAGCAGACTCCACCATGAACATGGATGGATAAACAATCATTCAGCCATACTCACGCGTGCAGGCCACGTCTTGGTCCTCCGAGAATGTTGCTGTCACCGCGATACACACACACACACATTTAGAGTGTGCGTGACATAAATAGATCTGCGTGACCGAGCTTGACGTTAGCTCCGCCCACTCCTACAAGCCCCCCGTAACCCCGCCTCCAGCACTGACTCCGCCAACCGCGGAGTGTCGTCATGAATCATCCAAACCAACCAAAAGCAGCAGCAGATAAACTGTTAGCTTGCAGCTAGCTAACTCCGGCTAACAAACAGGAAGTAGCTAGCACGGAGCTAAACAGCTACACGACATCCGCGCGCTCCGTGCGTGTTAGCGTGCGTGCGCGTGTCACCGTGTGCACGTCGACGTGTCTCGCGTTCTGATTGGCCGGTGGATGGAGGCCGCCGCCGCCGCCGCTGGCTGCTGGCTCGTCCCGTGTCCTCGTGCTAACGCTAACGCTCGCGCTCTTGTACGCCTGCAGCGAGGCCGCGCCGAACCACGTGAGCGACGACCAATCAGATCGCAGCTGGTCCGCCGCGCAGAGAGGCGGCCCGCGCGGTGCCTGACTGGAAATACGCGGCAGGCGCGCTCATGTCTGTGGACGCGCGCACGTACACCGAGTAGCGGGGCGCGGCTCCTCAGTCTGATTTCATTTATTTATTTTTTTGGCTCCTCAGTCTGGTGCCCTGAGCGCGGCATTGCAGGTGACGTGATCACACGGCTGCTGCATGTTTGCTCCAACCAGCGTCAGCAGCACAGGCCCCGCCCCCCACCGTAAATCACCGAGAAAAAGTCCATGACGACCATAAATTAACAAGCGAGCTTATTATGTAATAAGGTCGTTTGTGCAATAACGATCGACTGTTTGGCTCACGTTTATGCAAATAAATACCAACTTACTGTTTGATGGACGCCGGCCACATGAATGTGTATGCAGGGCCTGAAAGCTGACAAACAGGTGACTGGACTGCTGCTCTTGGATTGGCTGCTTCAGATTTCCCTCTCTGTGTCCCGATCTCATGTGACTGGCCAGTTCTCCATGACGGAGGATGTGTGACTTATGGAAACGTCATATCAAGAAAGTTATTGGCAACAAAAACACGGTTGCAAAGATGCAGAGGAGGGCGGAGCTCGACGAGGTCTTTCAGTGATGGAGGCGGGGCTTTGGTGGACTGGTTTCTTTACAGTCTCTGACCAATCACGTTAGTATCACAAAGGTGATTGACAGCTCCTCCTGTTGGATCTCCAGGATACTTCAGGGTCTAACTCCACACCTGCAGAATCTTGGTGTGAAGGAACCTGGCAGTGATATGAGTCGTCTGGGTAGAAACGATGAGACTAGTCAAAGGAAACAGTCAGCCAATCAGCAGCAGCGACAAGGGAGCGGGTAGGTGTTTGAGTTATGGCCCCCAGCAGGAGGATTCATGCAGAACCATCATGAATATGAGTACAGCTGACAGGGAAAAAAAAGTCACTCACACACGACAGCGCCCGCACTCAGGTCCAGGTGGTGGTAGTGAGTGTACTGCTGCTTGTCATCAAACAACAAATGCAGAAGGAAAAGAAGAAGAAGAAGTTTGAGTTTGGCACACAGGAGCCAATCACCTGCCTGCTTCTGTTGGATCAGCGGTGTGGACAGCGGTGTGGACAGCGGTGTAGACGCCGTGCGAACAGATAGGATGAGGCCGCTGATGACACGTGTGTCAGTGTCGTGCGTCACACTCGTTACTCATGCTGGTATGTTAGAGGGCCTCGCCCAGATCTGCCAATCATCACAGGGCAGCAACAGACACGCAGCCCAACACCTCAACACGGCTGTTTACCGAGGTTATGCATTGGCAGAGGACACGTATGCAGTAGTAGAGGACCTGTATGCAGTAGCAGAGGACACGTATGCAGTAGTAGAAGACCTCTCTGCAGTAGCAGAAGACGCGTATGGAGTAACAGAGGACACGTATGCAGTAGTAGAGGACCTGTATGTAGTAGTAAAGGAACCATATGCAGTAGTTGACGACCTGTATGCAGTAGTAGAGGATCATATGCAGTAGTAGAGGACACGTATACAGTAGCAGAGTACCAGTATGCAGTAGTAGAAGACCTGTATGCAGAAGCAGAGGACACATGTACAGTAGCAGAGGACACGTATGCAGTAGCAAAGGACATGTATCCAGTGGTAGAGGCCCCATATGCAGTAGTAGAGGACCATATGCAGTAGTAAAGGATCCATATGCAGTGGTAAAGGACCTATATGCAATTGTATAGGACCATATGCAGTAGTAGACGACCATATGCAGTAATAGAGGACCAATATGCAGTAGTAGAGGACCATATACAGCCGTAGAGTACATGTTTGCAGTAGTAGAGGACCTGTTTGCAGTAGTAGAGGACCTGTATACAGTAGCGGAGGACCAGTATGCAGTAGTAGAGAACCAAATACAGTCATAGAGGACCCGTATACAGTAGCAGAGGACCAGTATGCAGTAGTAGAGACCTGTATGCAGTAGTAGAGGACCGTGTGCAGGAGTAGACGACCATATGCAGTCCTAGAGGACCAGTATGCAGTCGTAGAGGACCATATGTAGTAGTAGTAGAGGACCCGTTTGTAGTAGTACAGGACCTGTATGCAGTAGTAGAGGACTGCATGCAGTAGTTGATGACTGTATGCAGTAGTAGATGACCTGTATGCAGCAGTAGAGGACCCGTATACAGTAGCGGACGACTAGTATGCAGTAGTAGAGAAGTAGTAGAGGACCCATATGCAGTGATTTCAGTTTTGTGATACATTTGAATTTTTGATATCACATATTAGGATAACTGAGCTTCGTGTTGTATTACGTTACTTCAATCACACAGTGGTGTCCAATCATGTGTTGTTATTGCTGGTGGTGGGCAGGGCCTCAGTCTGTGAAGAGATAAGGACTCCATTACCCAGCAAGCACTGTGTCTCTGTAAAATCCCTAAAGAGGATTTATGTTGGATCAGAGAGACGAGATGCCGCTGAAGAGAGACGGTGAGGCATTCTACTCTTTAGGGCACGTCTGATATTAATTTATTGATTAGATATTTATTGATTTTATTTACACTGTCATTGTTAATCAGTGTGTGCTTATTAGTGTGTCTTTAAGTGTATATTTGTGTGTGTAATGTGTGTCGGTGTGTTTATCAGTGCTTGTTTGAGTGTGTTTATCCGTGTGTGTGTGTGTTAATTAGTGTTTATTATTGCATGTGTTTATAAGTGTGCTTGTTAGTGCATGTGTTTGTTAGTATGATTGTCAATCAATGTGTTTGACCTTTGACCTCAGACCTATATTGCTTTCCCTCTCAGCCCTGTGTATGTGTTTGTGTGTGTGTGTGTCACATTACTATTGCTGTTATTTGGTTACTTAAAAACTCTATTTTAGTTGTAACATCACGTATTTGATGTAACATTATATATTAGATGTAACGTCATGTATATTTCTTGTAAAATCATGTATATTAGTTGTATCATCACATATACTGTATTGATGTAATATCACATATATTGCTGTAATATCACATACATTCGATGTAAATCACATAAATTAGTTTTAACATCCCATATAATGGATGTAATATCACATATATTGATGTAATCTCATGTATATTACATGTAACATTGCATATACTATGAGTCATTTCGCAAATATTAAATGTAAATCATGTATATTAGTTGTATCACCATGTATATTACTTATAACATCACATGAATGTAATATCACATATATTAATGTACTATCATGTAAATTAGTATATATGTAATATGGCATTTCAACTCATACTGATGACATGCAGCTTTTAACTGGTTGACTCTCACAGCTCTTATTGTGTTCTTTTCAAAATGAAAGCTTAAAAAAAGTCCCTTAATGTTAGCTGCTACCAGTTAGCACCGAGCTGGTGACCATACATGGCTAGACTAGCCCGCTAATGGCTCTCTGGCTCTCACCTACAGAGTCAGTCTGACCTCCGATGCTAAACGATGCGTTTGCAGGGTTCAGAGGTCACTGAGCTCTAATGCAGCTGTGAGCAAGTGGATGCGTCACTGTACTAGAACGCGACTGCTAAACTGGTGCGGACCACATGGAACCCATGTCATGAGGTGTTGTTTCTTTAGATACACAGCGAGCGCTGCAGCTGATGGAGGCCTGTCAGGCTGGAGCTGCTGACGGGGTCAAAGGTCGAGCAGAGAAGCTGCTGAACATCTTCCAGAGTGACCTTTTCCAGGCTTTACTGGGTAACTCAGACACGCTACACACGTTATGCTCACATCACATATGTTCCAAACACGTTACGCTGTGTTACATGTGCAGGTTAAGTACATGTGACGCACACATATTAAACACAGACATATATGACATGTGCCACACATGCTCACGCACATACACCCTCTCACACACACGCATACGTTGGGCAAATTATATGTTATACAAATGTTAAACACATGCACATTACACACACATAATAAAATAAATGTTACACATGTTACATGCCTCTTATACACGCTACTCACACATTACATGTGACATATGAAACACACATCACACACATCATGTTACATGTAAGAATTGATTGATTGATTGATTGATTGATTGATTGATTGATTGATTGATTGATCGATTGATTGATTGACACTCTTACATGTTATATAAGTTTCACACGTCACACACATGCCACACCATTACACATTACAGGTAAAAATTAAGTGACGTCATTGAATTGATATGTTTCACTCTAACCAGACACATTACATACACACACGTTAAATACACACATGTTACATGCACACACACACGCACGCACGCACGCACGCACGCACGCACGCACACACACACACACACACACACACACAAACGTTACATACACACACACACGTTGAGCACACATTGCACACCTGTTGAACACACTACGCTCTGTTCCACACGTTAGGAACTGGTGTTACGCGTCAGTGCTACACACACGTTCGCGCTGTAAAGTGACAGAAGCGTTATGGCTGACTGAACCGTGTTTTTGCGTGTTCATGAGGAATGTCGGCACTCTAAGTAAGACAGATCTCAAGTATTGATCATATTGAGCATATTGATCACAACATGTCAAATGAAGGAACCTGAACCTGAGCGATGATTCAGAGTTACCGACCTCTATGATGTCATCAACCCAGAGAGCCCCTGGCTCAGTGATTGGATCTTTACCAGACATATAGGAATTAGGATGAATGTCTATCTAATTGGTTCAATAGATATGATGAAGAGATGTCACACTGTCTTGTAACTATGGTAACTCTTCTCTACAAACATGTAGACATGTTGGAGCTCAACACTGATAACAAAACTAAACTAAAAACAGATTGTTGTTTCCTTTCTGAAGATCGATGTATTGACTGTGTTCCAGTGATTTTAGGGTGACATGGTGAAGTGACAGGATCAGAGGCCTGAACTAGGAGGCGGGATTAACATACCTCTCCATTACCTGGGTTGCTTACCCAGACATTTGCAATCCTGATAAGCGGCACTACGAAGCTGGTCATCAACCTGGTAATTGAGCCCAGGGGTTTCCTGGGCACAGATGTTTGGGGCAGACGCTTCCCCACTGCCCTTCACTTCCCTCAGATTTTCCATTGACTTCTTTTGAGGCTCAGCGCCCCCATGTGGGCGCATTTGTGCTGGAATATTAATTCCTCACTGTGACGGCACAATTAGGTGTGTGTTGCATAAATCCATGTTGCTGCAGTTATGCTGTGCATGAGTATTACAAGTCAAGAACAAGAACAGAAACATACTTCAGAGCCTCAGTGACAAGGCTTTATTTTATTTATAAAAACACTTCCTCTCCTAAGCGCTCCTCTCACCATCCACGCCAACTTCACAGGATCCCTTAAGAATGGGCGGGGTATTTTCCAAGAGACCTGATTGGTCAGGAGGAGCAGTTTTATACTCGCTGACCTCTTATCCAGAACATAACCGGCTCTGGAGCAGGTCAGCCGTTCCGTGTAAGTTGCCATGGTGATTTACTCTGGTAAGAAATGAACCAGCGTCGTAGGACAGAAAACCCAGAAGTAACCCTGAAGTTCCCTCCATAAGAGAACATCCAGCTTCCTAGTACAGGCCTCTGATATCTGACAGACCCTCAGCAGGGCAGAGCCACAATCCTCCTCTGGGGGCACTAGAGAGTCAAACGTGGTGCAGTTACTACTGAGTTAACCCACCCCTCCAACCTGCCACCACCCCCACCCCCAACTCTTCCCGCCCCCGTCACAACTCAAAGACATAAATCACTTAATGAAATAATCATGATGATGTCATCACCAATAAGCCTCCATACAGTCACTTACAAACCTCTAGAAAGATGCTGCAGCAGAATCAGTCTCATTGAAGGTCGTCTGTGCACCTGTGGCTACGCTGCTAACAGGACGTGCTAACAGTCTACAGCTCCGTCGCAACATCTGATGTTCTGATTGGCTGATGTGTGTCAGCATGTTTGCAGCTGAGAACACAACACATAACGTCTGTGTGTGTGTGTGTGTGTGTGTGTGTGTGTGTGTGTGTGTGTGTGTGTGTGTGTGTGTGTGTGTGTCTGTGTGTACAGATATACAGGAGTACTATGAGTTGACGGTGTGTGAGAACCAGACAATGAGCCGACCACACACACCTGGACAGGTATGCACGATCTGACACACACTGACTCTCTCTCTCTCTCTTTCACACACACGCACGCACGCACGCACGCACACACTTGCTGTCTCTCTCTTATCCACATGGTAACACCCATTACTGTTACTTAGCAACAGCTGCAGCAGCATTACCGGGGCAACAGCTGCATAACACCATGGCAACAAGAAGAGCCCAACCCCCAGCCCACCCTCTCTCTCTCGCTTTTTGTGTAGGTCTCTACCTCTCTCTGTCTTTTTTTTTAACCAGAGTGACTCCAGCAGGTGACCCCCACCACAACAAAAATAAAACACAACAGTCGACTTCTTCTTATTCTCTCCTCCTGATCCGCTTGCTTGAGTCTCTCTCTCTCTCTCGCACTCTCTCTCGTTCTCTCTCCCTCTCTCTCTCTCTCTCTCTCTCCCTCGCTCGTCGCGGACAGACGAAGGGAAAGAGGAGAACGAGGGAGAACGAGGGAGAACGAGGGAGAACGGACTGGTAAACCAAGAGGGAAGAGAGGGAGCGAGAGAGAGAGGGGGGAGGGTGACAAAGAGATCAAGTATGAGTGTGTGAGCGTGTGTGTAAATATGTGTGTGTGAGTGTGTGTGTGTGTGTGTGTGTGTGCGAGAGTGTGTGTGTGTGTGTGTGTGTGTGTGTGTGTGTGCGAGAGAGTGTGTGTAAGTGTGTCTGTGTGTGTGTGTGTGTGTGGATATGGACTGCCTCTGCATTGTCACCACCAAGGTAAGAGCAGACCGCTCGCACACACACACATACACACGCACACACGCACACACGTGTCCTCATAAAGCATCGGATGTGTGTGTGTGTTTGATGCTTGTCATGTTTTCATTCACCAGCCCGCGTCCCTCTCTCTCGTTTCACGTGTGTGTGTGTGTAGTTAGCATACATATTAGCATGCATATTAGCTCGGGCTAGCCTGTCGCTAGCTGTTAGCAGGGACCAGGTGTGTGAACAGCAGGTCACGCGTGAAGCTTGGGAGGTGAGGGGCAGCAGCGGCGCCCCCGTTCAATCACAGGGGTGCAACAGGTCATATCTCCTTCCTCCAGCAGGGGGCACCGGGGAGAACACCGTCATTGGTGCGTCCACTGTCCAATGGCGTGACACTTGTCAATGAGGATGATTAGTGAGTTGCTTTGATCGAGGCAAACAATGATCACATCCATCCCTGCTTAACTGATGAGTGTTTATGGACGCATGATTGGATGATTTGATGATTGGATGATTTGATTGGCTGAGGCATTGGTGCTATTTCTGGTCTGTTTACCTGATGTGCTGAAGATTGAATCATCTCATCCACCTGATCAAGCCTCCGTTTTCAAGCCAGTTATTGATTAGCAGTTCATTGTTGAAAAGTTAATAAAAGTTGTGGAGAAGCGATGCTGCACTGGGTTGGTCACCATGGCAACTGTGGCGTTTGGGTCATTCAGCTGATGAACGTGTGTGTGACTCCACAGCAGCAATCAGGCACTTTTATAAGGCAATAAAGCGACTGCAACACGGGAGAGTATCAGCAATGAAACACTCGTTTGGTGTCTGCTCAGGTTGCTCCAGTCTTCACTGGTCTACTAGATCAGAGGCCTGTACTCGGAGGCGGGATTAACATACCCGGGGTTTCTCTCCGTTACCTGGGTTACTTCCCCGGACATTTGCAATCCTGATAGGTGGAACTATGAAGGTGGTTATCAACTCGGCAATTGAACCCAGGGGTTTCCTGTGATTTCCATCAGTACACACTCACATAAAAGGGGCGGGGTTTGCAGCGTCTCACCAATCGCAAACATGGAGAAACCCTGCAGAGCAGCCTACGTCGCAATGGAGGAGGAGACAATTATTCCTCTAAAATAAGGAGAATTCAAACATATCGTCCCGCCCAAAAGCAACACAGCCGCAGCAAAAGCAGGAAGGAATG
>CAAKHG010045062.1:0-30394 GCA_901007715.1 Dactylopterus volitans
GCCCTGCCGTAGACTGGTGACAGCTGTGAGTCATGGTCATTACAGCGTGAGAGCGTTGACTCGTGCAGTGTGTGTGTGTGTGTGTGTATGTGTGTGTGTGTGTGCGTATATATGCATGTGCGCGTGCGTGTGTGTGTGCGTATGTGTGTGTCCCATATCTCTGCATTCAGGGGGAACGTTTGCTCAGAATAACCGCAGGAAATAAAGTGTGTGTGTGTGTGTGTGTGTGTGTGTGCGCGCAAGAAAAAGAAAAGAGAAAAATAGTGTACCTGCCACTGTGCTTCTGCGCTTGTTCTGCCATCCTCAGAGACACAGTGGGATGATAGGAGAGGTTATGAGCTGCAAGAGGAAAATGTGTGCAAGAAACAGAGTTCCATACTAGTTTGATTAAAAAAAATCAAACAAAGAGAAGCAGTGATGAAAGTGGAGAATTAGTAAATATGTCCAGAGGGGATGATAAAGTCTGGCCATTCAGAGAGATGCTTTCTCTCTGTAAATACGTTAGTTTCCAAGGATGAGAAATGATTTTAGCATCAGACAAAATGCTTGAAGAATGCCCTCTTATTTTAGATTGTGTCATTTTCATTTCAGAATCTATAACGTGACTGTAGTTAACCGCACTATTGGTGGACAATGGACTTTTAAGGCCAAGTATGCACGCAAAAATGAAATCAGAAAGGGGACAAATACAACCGTATATTCATGCGGCATGTTTGAGGAATTTTTGAGTGGCTAATCAAACAGTAGTTGCGGGAAGCAGTTTGGAGGTAACCAAGCCAACAGTGCTGGCACATTCGACTTCCCCCCCTTCAGCATTGCACAAAGGTCTAATA
The DNA here is from genome assembly GCA_901007715.1 of Dactylopterus volitans. Classification (NCBI taxonomy): domain Eukaryota; kingdom Metazoa; phylum Chordata; class Actinopteri; order Syngnathiformes; family Dactylopteridae; genus Dactylopterus; species Dactylopterus volitans. Next base: position 834 of record CAAKHG010045062.1, read on the forward strand.
GCTGCAGCACTTGAGCTTGATGAAAGCCCGGCGATGAAAGCAGAGTTAGGCAGTAAGAGGAGTTGGCCCTGCTCGCCGCCACTCCTCCACACGTCTGCAGGCTCATTACCAGCAAGCAGCCTCAATGAGCACAGACCTGCATGAACTATTTCCACGCCGCTACCCGCTAAGCATTGCTCACCTTTCGCTTTGCGGTATTATTACTCAAAGAACAGGGCACCCTGTGTTGTATGCATAAAATACGTACAAAACAGGGTGTTCTGTGTTTTATTGTATTATATCATACACAGGAAATATACAGATATATCGCATCTAATAGACTGAGCCTCATGTGACCCATTATGAATTTACATATTGAGGTGGTAGTAAGTTAGTGAATATGTAAATGCACACTTTATAGGTTCAATGCTGTATAATTCTGGTAACCCCTTTACTTAAGTAGCCCTATTTAACATTTAAGAACAGTAAACAAACTAAATGGTTTATAACACAGTATTCTAGTGAGCAGATGGAAGCGTGTATTAATACATGTGCTAGCACAGTTGAAGCTGCAAACACATGACGAAATCGCGTAACATGTAAACTGTAAAATATTTCGTCATAAAATAAACTACTAGCATGACTAATTAGCGACAAACACATAAAACTCAGCATACTACATTAATACACCCTTACATCTGCCATTTTTTAGACATGTGTACTGCTGTAAAATGAAAAGTACTGTAATTGGACATGGAAGTGCTGCAGATTTTTTTGTGCGTATTTATTGTACTGTATATGTATGCCCCATGTGTGAGACAGCAGACCGACACACACACTAACACACACACACACACATACTGCAACCTCCCCCATGGCTGTTAGTGATTTGTGGGCCAACAGACAGGCCCAGGGGCAGGGAGGACTGGATCGTACCACTGAGATGCACCCAGCAGGGGTAAGTGAGATAAGCAAACACAAGCAATTAATGCATCATCTGACAGCAAGAGTCTTCTGCTTATTGTCTCTCTGCTGAGAGATTTCCGGAGCCCTGCAATGCTGAGCCTTATCGATCAGAAAGGTCGTGGCTGCGAGCTGGCTGACTGCCAGTAAACCCCCTCTGCTCTGGCATTCATTTTGTGGGTAACTCTGAGTTTGTTGCAAATAAATACCCCATTGATTGAGTAGTGAAATGTATATCTACATTCTTGACTAGACTGCGGCTTGACAAAGAAGCTGCTAATGCTGGTGGCACGGTGGGATTTCACTTTAGCACAGCAGAGCTTCGAATGAAACATGCGCAGACTGAAAATACTAACTTGGTGAGGTTCAAATTTGCAATTTGCAAGCACTGAAATCATACTCAAAATACAAACAAAAAAAAAAAAACCATGAAAGAAACATATTACCAGAAAGTTGAGGTGTCCAGCCGCATCGTAAAAAAGATGGAAATGTTCACAGAAATTGCTTACCATTATAGGCTATAGAGTGAAAGAGTTCAAGTACCAAATATGTAGGATAAGATGGACTGTGAAACAGGCGGCGGATCAGCAGTAATGTGGGTGCTGCACAGGTCGGATGTGGAGAAGAAAGAGCTGAGCCGAAATATGAAGCTCTCAATTTACCAGCTGATTTAAATTCCAACTCCTCACCCGTGGTTACCAGCTTTGGGGAAAGCCTGAAAGAATTTCTCAGACATTCAGAGGGGAGAGCGGAGAAAGCCGCTGCTCATTTGCCAGGCGGAGACTCACCAGAGATTCTCAGGGCACAAAGTGGCATTAGGAGCTTCGACGGATTGGCTCAAGCTGGTTAGCATGCTAACTCCAGCAAATGTCTCTGCCGCACGTCTTTGCCATGTTGTTTCAGCACAATCTGTTGATAATTTTTTTTTTAGTTATTTAAACTAAGGGGATATTCACACCAGGAAAGTCCTGTAGTTCGCTTTTTTGATCCGGACCAAAATACAATGTTTCTTTTTTGGTTTGGAGCGTTTCCTTTCCATATTTGAATTTTCGCAAGAGTCCCAGAATTTGTCAACAAACCCACACGTGTGCAAAAATTGTTCAATCATTGGACAAAACAGTCTGGGGCGGGGCAACATGCTTAAAAAAAAAAGTGGAGGTGCCGGTGAAGGTAAATAATAATGAAGATCCAGTGTGCTGCGCTCGTGCTGAAATTAATTTGTTTCATGCTGTTACAAACATTTGCAGAAAATTTGGAGCATCGGAGGCATTTGGTACAACTTGGATTTTATGATGTGATGCTTATCATTTTGCAACATTGAAGACATTCTGTAAGAAAAGCTACGAAGGAGCGTTATGTGCGTCCATCACATGCGAACAGCAATCCTTCTGTCCAGAAGACGGACCAGGTGAGTGGCGACCTGATCGGCATTTTTTATGTGTTTTCCAGCATTGTTTTTATGTTGGCGTCTGCCCAAACATCCAATAGACATCCGCTCTCTTCTTTGCTCCATGTTGAGCCATGACTCATTTTTAACTGGCAGTCTGACACCGTGCCGCTAATCTTTGGAGTTACCATACTAATTGAACATTTCCCATAATGTGTGTGGCTACAGAAGCCTGTTACATCCAAAGAGGCGTACGATATTTAGAACTGGATCAAACCCAGGTGCCGTCGCTGTCACATCTCAAGCGAAACTCAGCAGGGCTCGTTTCAAAGCGAGCCAAGACCACCACTCCGGCTGGGTCTTGGTCCCACTGTTTGGTCCACTCCGGAGTTCGAAGGTTTGTATTCACACCAGCCCGAAACGTCCACATGGGGGATCTTTTGGTTTAGTTCGAACCATACAAGGCAGTTGTGAACACGCCCTTGGATTTTCTTTTTCTAAGACGTTCATCATTAGTGTAACACGTTAGTGTTTACATAATCAGTACAAAGTGCAGCCAAGTCTCATAAGACCTTTCACTTTTATAACCATTTAGTAAAATAGTCATTCAGCGATGGCGCCAGATGAAAATGTCAGGATGACGATCATAGCTCTTAAGCTTCACCCTTTGGGGATCACGAATGTAAAAAATTCCATAGCAATCTATCCACCAGTTGTTGTTATATTTCAGCCTGGACCAAGTGTCAGACGAACAACATCGCAGGCACACTATCTATTTTGCTCATCTCCAAATTTTCTACCGCATCTCTTCAGCTTCCTCAGGCCAGCTGCACCCACAGAGGAAAGCTTCAGAAAAATTAAATATGACCAAGTGTTGTGAAAACTGTTATGAATACACAAAAGCTTGTTTTACAGATTCACAAGTCTTACACAGCTTTTTAGATGCCTTGGATCATGATATATAGTAAAGATTTCAATAAGAGCTCGTGGTCACATGGTTGTGAGAAGAAGAAAGGGGCTTTGGTAGAAACGTGGATTTTACCGTTATCCGGTGGGATAATCATATGGACAGACATCCCTTGATGAGTATTTGATCAACTCGGGGAAAAAGAATCAGCTCAGTGACTTAGATGATTAATACTGTGAATATGCAGCATCAATCCAAGTTAAATTTCCATTGCCAGGGTGGTTGGTTGTCTGTCTGACCAAGCACATCATCATCATCACATCAGCAATGAATTATGCAGAGGTAGAGATAGATTCTTTTTTTTTCCCCCCTCGCCTTGGCGACTGCGAAAGAACTCTAAGTGCCGCCTCTCTCTTAAAAAAACATTAGCCAGTTCTCAGATGTTAGGAGCTTGACTGCTCCTTTTTTTTTGTCACCAGTTTCTTATCCACTGGCTGTGCACCACCAGATAAGATTAATAGACTACAGTAATTAATTTGCTGGATGGAAAATCAATTTAAAAAAAACCCAAAACATTTGCATTCAGAATAATCCCAGAATATGGTAATGTGTCCAAACTGAGGCTGACAGAAGGCATTCTTTTCAGAGACGAGTGTGTTTCGGATGTACAGACACGACCATGCTCATCATGTTCGTGTGTTGTACATGTGGAGGACCATCACAATTAACTTATACAGCTGCCCTGCGCCTGCAATGTGATGAGGCGTTCAATTCACACATGACTACACCCTGACGGCGGGGGATCTGTTCATTTGACCTGCATCGCTACCCCTCTTTAAATGAAAAGGCCCCTCAAGAGAGGACAGAATTCAATTTAATCATACACTGTGAAAAGCAATGTGAGAGTCTTTAGCACTCAAAATCAGGCGCACATCAAGGTGTGGGGCTTATTTCAGCTCCTGGGACAAAGGATGACAAAACAGCAGTAGACAGTGGGATTTCACGCAGTAATTTCTTAACATCGAATATCAACTCTCCGCTGCCTCTTTTAAAGCACCTACACTGAATCTTGGCATAAGGAGTTACACGAGTGGGCACATCTGAGGCCTCTCACCCAGGATGGTCTGGGATGGAGCACCTTGGAAGACTGATCTCAGATTTTTATCTTTGTGGAAAACTATTGAATAAATAAAAATCTTAGAGGTGGCAAAAAAAAAAACTTTAATAACATAAAAAATCTGCAGTGGTGGCCTGTGACAACAGGGTCGTCGGTTCAATCACCCAAACCAGCAGGATAAATTTGGGTGGGAAGGTGAAAGTGAAGCGCCTGCCCCTCCCTCATTACCACCACGGAGCTGCCCTTGAGCAAGGCACTGACAGGGTTCGAATTATAATCTGAGCTTTGTGGTGGTCTCCAAATTTACTCATGTTCGTAAGGACATAAAAAATAACACCCAACTGTGCTTTTCAAAAAAAGACAGACAGAGAGAGACAGAGAGAGAGAGAGATCACTGCTAATTACATGATATATCACACATACACACACACACACACACACAAACACACACACACGGATGTTATTACCAGAAAAGGCTGCGCAAATCATGGACGGCACTGACCGGTGCGCGCTCCACTCAGACGCACCCAAGCCCACTTTTACGCCACAACATTCAACACTGCACGTCAACGAGTCCCCAGCAAGACATCCCCCAAGCACCGCGTGAAAAAGAGATTTCACAGCCCGCGAGGTTTGCGTATGAGGACAGACGCACACACGCGCTCCAAACACACCCACTGCGCTGACCATCGCACTGAAAGAACATCTGTGCTATCCATTTTAAGTCAACGGCAATACACAACGTGCACCTCGACCAAAAAGTGGGTTGTTTCTGGGTGACGGTGAATATCACATTGAGTGCACGCAATGGCCAAGGAAAAAGTAAACCTCCATCTTACCGTTTCGCAGAGAAAATAGACCTGAGCGGATGATGGCTAAACTTTTCAATTCCCCGTACTCTCTTGGGAGTTTGTTGACATGTCGGTCGCTTCTTCTTCCCTTTTGTAATTGCGCGCCTTCCCGGCATGCACGATTTACGCTCAATTTTCGACTGCGCTCCCGGTGGCTTGGTGGTGAAGTGCAGTCAGAACTCATTGTGCATGACAGAACGGAGGCATATGCTTAATAATAATACTACTTACATCGAAAATGCATGTATGCTTTTTACTGCCTTCATGGGAGCTCACACCCCTCCTTTTGGGAGCTCAGCTCTCTTATTGGCTCCCACGTAATTCAAACCCGGGGCACTGAACCCCCCAACCACTCCAGTGGAGCTGCTCAGTGGCTGCAGAACAGACTGTGGTTGTAAAGGGGAGCTTCCGGATGTGAATGTGAAACTTTGTGACTGCGATCAGGGTGTTGCTGCAAAAAAGAGATAACTCATCAGAATCTGCCCGCAATAAAGGTCAGGAAAATAAATTTGTAACTGAGACTGTATTGTGAGTTTGCAAAATTACCCTCTTGAATCTCCCCTTTGACAAATGACAAGCATTAAAAAAAGAAGAATGAAAGAAACAGCAAAACTAAAACAATGCATCTAAGAAAATAAAACTCAAGTCCAAACTTGCGTACAAAATGAAATCACGCATTAAAGCCCATGAAATCACACACACTAGCGAATGCTTGTCTGTCTTGTTTGCTGTAAAATTTCACATCAGAATGATCCACTTGCCAATAAAATCAGCAATAATTTCTGTTCGATTAAAGGTCTACCCGCAGCTCTTGGACAGTGACTTGCTGAGGTAATGTCTGAATTTCAGCTTTCACATTACTGTGTCAGCAAAGAAGGACAACTTGAGAAAGTCGGCAAAATGGATGACCAGCTCAATAAAACCTTGCTCTCATATGACAAGTTACAATGTAGACCCCGATAATGTCTGTCACAACAGGCGGGAGCATTTCTATAATTGTCATGTCTTCATCACTATTAGACGCCACTCAATCACTGTCACAGCCAGAAACCAGCATAAACGAGCCAGAAAAGGAACCAGGATGTTGAGTTTGCAGACTGAACTGTCACTTTGCAATTTCACAAAAATGTGTTTTTCTTTGTTTAATGGGCTGGGTTGGATGGAGTGCAGTGGGGTGATGCTAAACCACTTCAACAGATTAAACAAACAAAACACCTTGTTATTTAGTGAACCTATGTCAAAGCAGGTAGTTCGAATTTTGGGAAGATCGAGGGTGCTTGTTTTGCCAAGTCTTCATGCTCAGTTAATCTAAGGTAATCATCTCTTGGTCTCATTTACCAGATAAATATGAGATAAGTGTCAGTCTTAAGTAAGTGAACGAGTGTATTTTCCCCAAGATGCTGAATCATTCCTTTAATGCATGCGCTGTTTGAAGTTGGATGCAGGAGGAAATCTGTGGCTGAAACACAAATAACAGTTCAGCACTTTAATTACATGATCTGTTAACCCACTTCTGCCATTTCCCAAGATTTTCTCTTTACAACTATGAATTCCCAAACTATTTTAAGCCTCCATGTAGACTATAAAACATCGGTCAAGGATTAACAAAAATTTTAAGACCAATTGAAAAATTGCAAGAATTTACATTTTGCGCTGTTGGATCTTAAGAAGGTCCTAAGTAGAGCTTCAAATGCAAAAAGAAGAAATGGGAGTTAGACAAAAAAAAAAATCTAAGTAAGCAATTTATTGAAAACAACATTGTACTGAAATAGGCTGTTCATCAGCTGATCAAAAGTTAAAGACCAGAGCCTTTAAAAGCCATAATCTTCTAAATATGGATTCAGTGTCATTTTCTGTCAGGTATTCACACTGCCATGACCGCCTGATGGCAAAAAAGCCTTCTCTCTTTGAATGCCGCTGGATTGCGGAGCTGCATAAGCAAGACCTCTCGCAGCGCGCTATTGTTGCTGAGGTTAGTCGCAGTACGACAGTCATTTCAAACTTCCTAAAACATCCCGAGGGTTATGGAACAAAAAAGTCGAGTGGTAGACCCAAAATGGCAGTCCGTCCGAGCACGGGGCAATCCTCAACCCAGATTAAGGTTGTTCCTGGTGCCGGGTGCAGTCCAATAACCAGCAGACGGCATCTGCAAGAGAAGGGTAGAAAGAACAAAAAATATCTTCAAACGGCTTGTCTCCTTCATCGCCACAAAATTGCCCGTTTGGAGTTTGCATGAGAGCACCACACATGGGACGTTGAAAGGTGAAAGAAAGTTTTATTCTCTGATGAGAACAAATTTAACCTTGATGGTCCCGATGGCTTCGGCTTCCAGCGTTACTGGCATGACCAGGAGATCCCACCTGAGATGTTTTGTACACGGCACAGTGGAGGGGGCGCCATCATGATCTGGGGTGCTTTTTCCTTCAATGGAACAATGGAGCTTCAGGATGCAGGGGCGTCAAACCGCAGCTGGCTATGTGGAGATGTTGCAGGGGGCATCCCTCATGACTGAAGGCCCTCGTCTGTGTGGTAATGACTGGGTTTTTCAACAGGACAACGCAGCAGTTCACAATGCCCGACTGACAAAGGACTTCTACAAGAGGAATAACGTCACTCTTTTGGACCGTCCTGTGTGTTCCCCTGATCTAAATCCAAATGAGAACATTTGGGGATGGATGGCAATGGAAGTTTACAAAAATGGACATCAGTTCAAGACAGTGGATGCCCTCATCGCAGCCATCTTCACCACTTGGAGCAACATTCCCACTAGCCTCCTGGAAACACTAGCATCAAGCAGGCCAAAACGAATTTTTGAGGTGATAAACAAGAATGGCGCAGCTACTCATTAATGAGTACTTTTTTGAAAAAATTATTTCTATTTTATGGGGTTTGTTTTTTTTTAGCTATGGTCTTAAACTTTTGATCAGCTGATGAACAGCCTATTTCAGTTTAATGGTTTGCAATAAATTGCTTACTCGGATTTTCTTTGTCTAACTCCCATTTCTTCTTTTTGCATTTTGAAGCTCTACTTAGAACCTCCTTATGATCCAACAGTGCAAAATGTAAATTCTTGCAATTTTTCAACTGGTCTTAAAATTTTGATCAGGAGTGTATTTCACACCCGAAAGTAAACTGAATGAGTGCCAATCAAACATCTAAAGACACAGCGTGAGGGGGGAAAAAATAAGCCAATCACAATTAATTTTGTCCAAAGGAAATACATTAAACATACATCCCTGGAGGCGGAGGGAGTCCATTTAGCAAGCAATCAAGTAATCTGATGAAGGGAAATGAATGGGAGTCGGGTGGAATGGTTAATTGTCAGTGGAAGCATTTTATCTCGTAGGAACACATTAAAGAGTTCTGTCAATGTAGGCTATGTTGGGGGAGGCTGTGAAGAATCGCAGTCTGCCATGGTTTGAATCAGCGTGACTCTTGTGTTCTCTTTAGCAGAGTACATAATTTCTGCCGAACATGATTTGCTCTTTGAGGTGTTTCGATGTTGCACCCGACAGAGAAAGAATAGTATGAGGGGGGGAAAAAAAACACCCTGCAGAGCAACACCAAGCAGAATCTGGAAAGGCAAATCTCAGAACGGCACGAAATGAGAGACCACAGAGCAGATTGCTGCTTTAGTTTCTGCTTATACCCCAAATCTACATTTGAAATCACATATTGCTCTGGGCTCTGCCGTTAAGAGACTCCATGAAAGTGTGATGTATGATCCAGCCGCTCTCTCCTCCCTCGCCATGTAAGGTTTCTCATGACTAAAAACATCAGCAGTGGCGCCATAACTACAACAAGTTCATTCTGCCATACTTACAGTACATACAACATGAAAATGTCTTAAAATGTCTAAAAATGCAAGCCACTGAGAGTAAACTGTAGCACTTACAACTGTAAGGTTTTAGTGGAGATTGCCCCATGAAACTTATACGCATAAGATATCAACTATAATTTCCATCAGTAAGCTACAACAAATCTATCGGTTCCATTAGGCCAAATTATTATACAACAGAAACTGCGCCCTTTTAAATGAATAACATTTAAATGTGCACTTAACGCCATATATGTATCATTTTCTGAGAGTTTCTAAAGCTTCCAAACTCATTTATGTAATTCATTCTCAAGGTTTTGTGAATTCTTTGGCCCGTTTGCGGGAGTAAATGATGCAGATCCAAACCTCTGATCTGTGTCATTCAGCTAGTTCAACAATTTAAGCCAGAATAAATCATATATAGCAATAAAAGAGCAATAACAGCTTCTACAGGCACAAGTCAGAGTCATGGGACACTGGCGCACTTTGTTTTGTTATGTCGCTTGAGAGAGCCAGCACTTGTAACATTATTTGAAGAGGGGAGAAAACGGATATTGACATTCAACTGGGACAGAGGAATGAAAAAGAAAGATCCAAAATCAGGTGAAAAGACCTTTAATTCTGCTGTGACAACCTTTGCCCTTCATCCTAATGGATCTCATCACCACCCGTGACCTGAAAGATCTGGACCCATGGCAGTTGTGTGTCAAAATGCAGTCGCTAACTTCCCATTTTCTTGTCCTTCCTTCTATGAAATGATTATTTTGCTGTTATATTAAGGTAAAACTGTTGCTTATTGTGGCTTTAAATGCACTGATCGAACCATATCCTTTAGTTAAAAACTCACCTAAATGTTTGAGAAGCAAGACCAGTGAGCATGTGAGCATGATGAATGTCCAGCCTGCAGCCGAGGGACAATGGAATCATCTGTTTAAGTGTAAGCGAGTGACAAGTGACTCTTTACGAGGGTCCAGTCCACCGATGTCATCTGCAAAAGCTATAAGAGCACTGAGATATCAGTTTAGTCCCACATAACTGAAAATATGAAAGAGACAGAATTTAGGCAAGTTCAAACATCATGCAGGAAAGGTTGGAAGCCAAAAGTGGAATCAGGAAGATACCTGAAATATCAAGTCATATTTGGAAACAAAAACAAAACCATGAGATTTTTAATGAGAAAATAATTCACCAGCAAATTAACATGTAGCTGAAGTGTGGCCTTGGCTGAAGTCGGGATTTCAAATCACTGCCTGACAGAAAGTGAAAAGTTCAGTTTTTCCATTTTCATACAGTAGGTGAATCGTATTTTGGACAGCAGAGCTTTTCACGGTGTTCCTGGATTGAGTTCCTGGTGAGTTTAACTCGACCGGAGAGACACAGGGGGTAAGACGAGGCAAAAAAGAAAACAGGAAACCTCCCTTTGATGCTGAATTGGCTGGCTTCACAGACAAGGATTAGATAAGCCTCATCCTACACTCAAGTAGACTTTTAAGTCCAGGCATGTCTCTGAAACTGGCCCTTTAAGTATTTAGATAATTCTTTCTATACTCAGTGTGCTCCAGTGTTATTGCAGTCAGTGCTGCAGACACCCAAATTCATATCCAACACTTATTTGACGCTGTCACGATTAATTTTCTTCGAGACAAAATCCCTTAGATGGCCTGTTGCAGTCGCTCTTATAATGGTAAAAAATTTTGATTAGCAAGGTTACTTGCGTGTTTAGGTTTTCATCGTTGCCCGGAATAATCCCTTAACTCTGAAATAGAAGAGTTCTGCCGAGTGGAAACGACACAACACATGATCCAGCTAACAAACGGCAATGCTGCTCTGACGAAACTGATGAACTATAGGAAGATTTAGTTGCGGTTATTAAAATTAATTCATCCACAGCGATTATTTGAAAACCTCCCCGCTTGCACTGCAGGCTGCAGCAAATCAGACGCTCAGACGCTGTTGGTGCTGCTGCTGCATAAGAAATGCAACGCCATCTCTGTATCTAGGACTCACATGTTTACTGCACCCCTGAAGTCCCTCCTGAAAGTGAAAGTGTGTCATCTAATGTATGCAGCTAACAGCCACTGCTCCTGAGCTGTTCTGGGTATTGGGGATTACATAAACTAAACCGACATGCAGTGTGGAAATGGCGTCCTATCTGTGCGTGCGTGCGTGTGCTCGTGTGTGTGTGTGTACGCGCTGCTCCTACGGTTCCACTCACTCCCTGACAACTGAAGCCGGAGCACATCCCAAGACTTGACCCGTGGGAAGCCTTGTTTTGCATTATCATTAAAGACACACATGGAGTACGGGAGACCGCGGTGCCGCACGTACGCCACGCCGGATCAAAACTAGGCCTGCGCAAAGATTACAACACGCAGCGTTTGCACAGACACCACGGCTGAAATTTCAGGAAATTTTAAAGCACGCTTGCCGTTTTATACTGCTTGTTTCACTCTTTGGGATGAAACGGCACTCGAGACGGCGGAATCACAGCCCTCTGCAGTCCTCTGCAGCGCCTCTCGTTTTCCAATGAAGCAGCCGAGCGGTGTCGAGGTGGCATTTGTCAAAATGTGAAGATTTCTGGTAAGTTTTCCATCAGAGCATGTCGTTCCGAGAGAGAGAGAGAAAGGAACCAGCTCGTCTCATGTGGTGCCTCCAGTGGGCTACAAATCTTTACAGGCCCCCCTCCCCCATCGCATTTTCGCTGCTGAAATTTTAAGATGCTCAAAATCGAAGGCATTTCTTTTCGCATGTGTAGTCTCCCCATGATACTTGTGTTTTGTCATGTCTCTCTCACACACACACACACACACGCACACACACACACACTGCATAATTGAAAGAGACTGCAGGGGAGAGCGCCACCACTGGAGGGGAAAAGCGAAACTTGGTTCAGGCGCGACATTTCATCGTCTCACTCAGCAGATGGTGATCAGACCAATCAGATATGGTTGGAGAGACCCCCCCCCCACCACCACCACCCCACACACACACACCCTCCTCTGCCCAACCCTCCACTGTCATTACCCACCAAGCATCTTGATTCATGTCTCCATCACAGTTATATGTGGATGATAGCCTGCTTGTGTCATCCTGAATGTCGATGAGTCACAGTTCAATGGCAACACCATGAGCCAAAGTATTTTACAGAGACTTTTTTTTTAACAGACAAGACACAAAATAAGAATATTAAAAAAAAAGACTTTAGGAACAAGATAATCCTGAATTATATGTGTTTACTTAGTTTAGTAATCAATTGTCAAACATTAAAAAAAAAACAAAAAGGTACATTGACATCAGATGCGCTCCATTAATTGCACCAAGCAAATACAAAAAAAAAAAAAAAGTAAATTGCAGCCTTAATTTTCCTAATAACAACATAAGGCCACCGAGGTTACTGACAGCAATAATACAACAGACAAGGTGATGAATTCCAGCATTATCATTTGTGCATATTTATCACATAAATAATTGAAATGTCTCGAATGGGATTTGTTAACCATTAAACCAGAGTAGCTTACATGCTGTTGTTAAACAGCAGCTGCATCGTCTACTGGGTGACATTACGATCAGCCATTTTATGGGTTCAAGTGTACCAACCGATCCCCGGAATAACCCGTCAGTGTACAGCAGTTTGGCTTACATAAAAGCCCTACGCAACCTGCCACACAGATATGACCCCGACAGTTTTATTGCGGCACCGTTTCAAATTAGCATATGATAAAACACCACTGCAAAATGTTTTGCTATGTTGGACAAGTCTGTAATAACACAGAGGACAATAAATGACCCTTTTAAATAAGAGGACAGCATATTTTTACTGCACTCACAGGCTAATGACACAAACTGACGGGAAAGGGAAAGCTGTTAAGTGCTCGACGAGTAAGGTGCCCCCCTCCCGCCCCCCCGAGAACCTCGCCTCGGGCAACACAGCAGCTTTCCCAATGGGAATCATGGGGACCCTTGCAGGACTGACAAGCAATTGTCAAACATCTGCCTCTCCTTTCTCTGTGGAGCTGACCATCAGCTCCTTACGGGTCACAAGGTCCATTTCGTTTATCATCGGTACTGTCAATGCAAATATGCATTACTAGCAAAGCCAGGACCCGGCTAGCGTAGGGGGCACACTTCTCGCCTCGCCAATCGTTCATCTTCATCACCATTATCATGTTCACATAAATAATGGTTTGATTCGATTGTAATTGATTTTGGAATTGATTGAACGTTCCACATCATTCATCAAGGAATTGAGTGATGATGTCAAAATCAGCCAAGCCTTGCAACTGTTGCTAGGCACCGGGTGTGCTTGGGGAAGGAAATATGATTAAAAGGGGGCAAGCAATGTTGTTTTTTCATAAATTAACAGTCCCCGAGGTCATGCCCGCATGGCCTATGTCACAGCCGGAAGTGACTGGAAAGGTCAGTGCTGAGAATCCCATCACTTATTCTGCTCAGGCGTGATTGAAGAATGTACACACAGACAAATCATATATATACACATAATAATCCCACTGATTACCTTCATGAGCTTCCAACTGCAAACAGTAAACTTTAACCCCATGAATAATGCCCATATTCCAATATGACTGGAAATTATTTCGTGCCTACATCCGACAGGGCACAACTATCCGACAGTTTTCTTTTCCGAAGCTCTGCAAGATGGTACGCATGCTGTCATAATACCTGTGCACAATCTTGCATGTACTATGTGACCTCATCTATCAATGTTCCTCCAAAAATGTCACCTTTACACATCTGGCAAAAGGTGGAATTCAATTCAAGTCCATCATGGAACAAAATCTTATTCCAAGCCCCATTTATCTCATTGTGACTGTGAGTATACATTCAGAATCAATTGGAAAAATCTATTTCTGCACAATCACCCCCCCTAACATCAATTCCTAAGAGAGCTCCTTTGAGACTTGTGGGGCCAGTGGCCTGTGAAGGTTAATGGTAAAGAAGGTCACCAATTGCTTCACTCGGGCTCCTCAATTATCTGCTTCTGTCAAAAAGTGTTCTCTTGATGACTTCCACTCGTAAATCAAAGCTCAAGCGCACAACTATACAAATCTGAGGAGGATTTGAGCGGCACAGGTCCAAAGGATAAAAACTTCGGCCGTGCACCTCTGACACAGAGCGGGAGAGGTGGTGCTGAAGAATTGGGGGAGGACCGGAAAAATCAATCAGGCAGCCATCTGGCATCCAAGCACTCTGGAGACACCCGACAACTGTCTACTCCTCCTCTGCTGTGTTTCCTTTAGTCCCTCTGCATAGCCTCAGGGGCAGGCACACGATTGACCACAGCTCAGAACAGAGCGAACTGCAGTCGTCTAACTCTGAGGGATGAAGGCAGAGGTGCTGGTCACAAATCTGTACAATCCACCGGAGTTACATGCGTATACGCTCGGGACAATGCTTCTTTGCTTCTCGGCAGAAGAGCAAACATTCTGGAAATGTGCAGACAATATGTAACGACGACTGCTCTCTGTATGACCTCGTGAATTTGTTAACACAGGGGAAATTGAAGAAACAATATAATAGTTAAAAGGTTTTTTTCCCCTACATCAGGCACTTTGTGTGGACAAGTAATAATGGTAGATACAGTTCTTGCCTTAGTAATTCAGTGGTTTTGCATTTATCTTTGCAAACAGTACAGTGAGTGTAAGTTGGTAAAGATTAAAGTTGAACTGAGTTGCTATGAAGTCATGAAATTATACAGTAATTGCATAATTTAAAAAAACAAAACAAAGCAGTTGCAGCTAGAGGAATAATTCTGTAAAATATGGCTATGGTTTAGTATTCTGAAGTTGCATATCACTTGAAGATCAAAAGTACAAAAGTTACTTGAAAAACTAGCTAAATGTAATTTTTTACCTAAGATATGCGTGGAAAAGTAGATCACACTGGAGTTCCTTCTGTTATCAGTAGTTGGGTGGTCAAAATGAAGAGGTACAAGGTGGTTGCATAGTGCCGGTGATCCAAGGCTTTCTTCTGAGCCGCTGATATGCAAGAGTAGCAAGTACTCTAAATGCCCTGAAAAGGTTCTTATCAAAATACCTGAAGATTTATCTTGCTTCCTGTTGACAAATAGAAAATACAGCAAATAAAGTAGAGCTTGCAGAGAGGAGGGCTGGCCCCCTCTACAGGAGAAGATGCATATTTTATAAATTGCTTCATGATATGCCTTTGAAAACTATTGCAATGCTTGGTGCTAGCTCATGAGTGGCTGCGCATTTGTTTACAGAAGTTTCATTCCAGATGGATGTAAATGTTTCTCTGCATGACCGCACCAGTAGTGCCGGAAATTAAATGCCAGCATGTTCAATCAAGCAGGTTATTAATTCTCAAGCTCCCCCCGTCGATTAGAAAAATGTCAATTCCATGAAGCTCCTGTCACCCAGCATAAGAGAAAAAAAAAAGATAATTTCTCCATTCATATTTACAAAGTACTTCATAAAGTAAGTATGTACCAGCATAATCAAATATTGGTCCATTCAATTCAGCTGGCACAAAAATGTGCAAAGGTTGATGTTTGGAGGGAAGTGCGGAGGCTTCCTCCTTTGGGCTCCTTTCAAGGGCAAGGCAAATGATAGCAAACACGGAGCAATTTCATCCAGCAATATCCTTCCTCTGGATACGGGGCCCTACATGAAAAAGGTTCCACACATATTTGTAGGCCGTTACATTCTCTCCTCAAAGAACCACTTTTGGAGGGGGTTGTCGGAGCAGGGCTGGAGCGACGGAGCCGGTGTCCCGTTGTCGGTTTTATCCAGGGCCTGAACACACTTACGGCTATTCACGTGATAAAGCCTCCCATCCTAAAAACAGATATTATAGAGAAATATGTGGCGACTGTATTTCAACATTGTCACACCTACGGATGTTCCTTCATGATCTACTTTAAAAAAAATCACATGCTTTATAATGGATTACATACGCTGTTTAAGAGTAATTGTCCATGGAACGGAAAAAGTAACACTGCACTGCAGAGTCCTTCCAAACTCATTTTCACTGACATTGCTACCTTTTCCCACATCTGTTTCCCCATGCTCACTTCTTTTGTAAAAGAAATAATCTGATGTTTATTTGTTCAAGTGTGTAAATATACAAACATCTAAGACAGAAATATACTCATTACCTCCTGTAGGACAAATTTCTGGTCAGGTAGTACGGGCTGCCCTCGTTTTCGGCATAGCTGGACCGTCAGGTAGGTGCTGATGTTGTCCCCCATGATGCATCCAGTAGGTTCCCTGGTGTTATAGCGGATCTCACCATCCGTGGAGTACTCAAAGAACTGTGGGCAGAGACGCAACAGCTGGGTTTCACTGCAAGGAACTTTCAGTCATAAGAGAAGGATGAGTGCAGTTTGGGGAAGATGTGCATACATATGCATGAATGAATGTAGGTGACTCAATAAAAAAAATGAAAAAAGGTGTGCACTGAGAGGGTTTCCATCTACATATTTTTAAGCATTACATTTATTAGGTTGAAATTCAAAAAGGACGTCCTCATTTTTGCAGGGGGTTTTTAATGGTTGCTTGTGTTGCTTTTTTTTTTTTTTTGCCGTTTCCTACGACCAAATGCACTTAATGGACGACAGAAAGTAAGTGGTATGACATCGTGAACATTAACTCACAATTAATCAGATTTTCCTGGTCTAAAATGAAAAAAAGGAGGAGGAAAAGGTACATGTGGATCAGTTGTGAGACCAAATTATTCCTTGGCCTCATCCATGATAAAAAACAAACATCAAAAAGCACTTTTCATGGAAAACGGCAACTGAACACTTTGTTTCCAGTTCACAACCTTCTTCTACCCGGTTTAAAACAGCCATGCACAGTGTACCACCAACTTTCACAACATTTCAAAAGTTCACTTCAAATCTGTTTGACAATTAGATGGAGACGCTGCATGTAAATGTTGTATGAATCTGCAGAATTCAAAGCAATCCTGTACAGCAGACAACACAAAGCGCAGAGCCCAGCCCCAGACAGACAGCAGTGTGTCCACAGAGCGCAGCCAGAGCAACAATGGTTAACTTCTTCATGCCCTGAAGATACCCGTCAACCACGGAGGATGAGGCCATTGATATCTATTCTCCTTTTTCTGTATCAGCAGTACAAATAAATTATTTTTCTTCAGCAAGTCTACTATTCCCTGACTTGTGAATGTGCATCTACAAACCTCCACGGCTCAGTGTTAAGGAATGTAATTGTATCCCTAATTTGAGGGAGTCTGAACAGTTATTTATGACTTTGTGATTCATGTGGTCTCAGGCATTTTGGAAAACCGGAATGACAGAGAAGGAGGGAGGAACCGTTTTAAAGGTTAATACAAAATTAGATGGCTGTGTGAAGGAGGAGAGGGGGAGGAAAAAATGAAAAGGAAAAAGATGACAAGAGGGAATGGCAGGGTGATAAAAGAGCCGTTTCAAATTAATGTAACAAACAATTACATGAATGACTGTGAGTCATGAATGCATTTTAATACTTTTTGGACAAAAATGGTGGTTTGTGCTAGATACATGAGCTATATCAGTGTTAGGATGCACAGCACTTGAGTTTGATGAATTTTAGGTTTTGCTTACTGTATACTTTACCCAATGTGTTTTGAGTGCTACATGCACGATGGTGCAAGTGCAGTACCTGGTTCTGGCCCATGCCATGGCACGGGTAGAGAATGACTCTTTGGTTCACCACCACGTGTTCATCTGTAGGGTTGTAGTCAAAACAGTAGTTGGCTTTGCCTCGGTTTTTCAGCTATAAGAAAGCAAAAAGAAGATATCTTCGGGAATTGATAAAATACCACTTCCAGGACATAATGTGACCTTTTCTAGTGAGAATTGGTCAAGAAAAATATGCCACCAATGAATGAAATCTCTCATCTGAGCATGACAAACACCAATAAGCCCTTTTCCAGCCAACGTCATATGTTGCACGCGCATCTCGGCAACGGAGGTGGTGCTGTTCTCCAGCAGTTCTGACTGACAGAGACGAGGTAGCAACTGGTTAGCAAGCATTTACAAACTGTTCCCAGCATATGTCCCGACGATATTATACATAGTCATGCTAGCACCTACGATAACGTTTGTCATGCTAGCACATATTATAACATTATCTACTTTCTAAATTTACGGGACAACATATTTATGAGCATACAGTGATTTATAGGCTGGTAGTTTCTCTCTGTTGCACACGCTCGGTTTCTCAAATAGGTGTGTGCGTGTGTGTGTGTATATATATATAAAATATCTGGCCACTTGCTAACATCTTCAACCTACTCATCAATAGAACATGGTTCTGAAAATTGGACGCCATTTATCAAAGTCAACTTACTTAAGTAACATTTGGGATCTTTAGTTGATAATCCCGTTGCATCGCTTGACAAGTTTTTTTTTTATCTCAGCTCAAACTTCCGTTGCCTGAATGCGCAAGCATACAATCTACGTCATCATTGTGTACAAACAGAAAAAGGGTCTATACAAATGTGTTCTCACCATTCCAAACATGCCTGGACGATCCTCTGGGACGTGAATATCTGGATAAATGTTATCCAGATACCACCTGAAGTTTTTACAGCCAAGCTTCTCTCTAAGCTTCCTCCGCGCTGTCACGTCTCCAAAGGCCTCCTAGAACCAAAGCCCGCAAATGTTAGTTCCATCCAGTTATTTTAGTAGCGCCAGAAAGCCTTATTACCCTGGAACTCAAGACAACATTAGGACAGTCTCTTACAGTATATTGAAATAAATACCTTAAACATTTATGCTCTTGATGCAGTCAGAGTGCTGCAGCATCAGAGGACATATTCACTGCAAGGCTGTGTGCTGAAATGGTATACAATAGCACCATCTATGGTCCTTCCGTAGCTCTACATGACTGCATGCCTATCATCAACACACCCTAAAAACAAACATACCTCCTTGCAGCATGCTGCTAAACCCTAGTCGAACAGGATTCAAGAGGAATGATGTGCAAACAATTTGCACACTGTTTTGCAAATAGCTCTACGCATGCATGGTCATACACAAACAGAGACATTTCAGGGACAGGTAGTGAGGCTACAATCCATGGGAATCTCACTTTAATTTGCTGGTGAACATCTGCTCAGCACACCTTCCCTGCTGGAGGATGGCTTCAGCAGCGTTGCGGAATGATGGATGATGGATGTAGGAGGTTTGCAGAACACAACTCTAATTGGCCCTTCATCAATTTATTTGTTCAAAAGAAGGATTCCCAAAGGCGGCAGTCCTTTGACAATAGGAAGAACCTTCAGAAGACAGTGGCAAGGTTAGCTTAGGCCTCTATGGTATTAAAGGTCAATATGGGCCAAATTAAGGACCTGCACAAGTGCTACTTTAATGCCAAAGAAGAGCAAACACAAGCCTTACTAGCAACTTAATGACATTCCAATATATGGATCCAAAACAGGTTGCTCAGGGAAAAAAACTCAAGAAGTAACTACAGGCCAATCTGATGTGCAATAGAGGTTCAAGATGTGCCAATTAGGTGAGTAAAAACACAATGGAAAACCAGAAGTGGCACACTTATAGATGTTGCCAGATCCACTGGAGTCCCCCCGCCCCTCTTTAATCTATTCTTGTTGCAGTTTAAGCCCGTTTTATTTAAGATCTGCATTAAGATCTGCTTTGACTTTCGAGCCTGGCATGTTTTGCGATGAGGAAGTCAATGTAACGCCCAAGCAGGATGACAGGCAGAGTAAATTTGTGATCATGTCAGATATCAAGTCAACTCAAGTAATCTGCAGTGTTTGCCCTCAACTTAGTCAGGATACAGGTGGAGGTAGAGCTTAGTCATTAGCCATCAACTGATCCTGCAGTGACAAACAAGGACTTAAATGTATAGCTACTGTTCTGCAATTGGTCTGCAAACTTCCAAGAGATTCAGCAGGAATGTACGCAAAGAACCGCTTGACAAATCTATGGTTGAAGGTGACAACAGGCATTAACATTTAAACATGCCCTTAGGGATCTAAAGCTCAGCTAGAAATGCCATAAACAACAAAATTAATGAAAAAAAGAGAAGTTTAAAAAAAAAAAGCATACAAAATATGGGAGAGTCTTGTGCAAGTGTGTGTCTATTCATCTGAGGAGACAAGCTTAAGTCATTCGGAGGCTTTAGTGTATTGGGTTTGTCGTATCACTGTGAGGTTGGCAAGGCTACCTCCTCTCAGGGAGATAAGCACCACCTGATCTGTGTTTAGAGCGCTTCTCCACTTAACCACACTGTCACACGCTGGCTCGGCCCCTCCCATGCATGCGCACACACAAAGGCAGGGCACCCCCATGGATTACCGCAACTCTCACGCCGCCAAGGACAGGTGGGTGACATTCGTTGGCACACAGTGACACGGAAAGGTGGTAATCACACACCGCAACACTGTGACACCCCTGTCGCTGTGGGTATCAACTGCTCATGTATCCCAAGTGTCACTTAATCGGGGGAGTTTTCACATCGCAGCAGGAAAACAATGTGAAATTTTGAAAGAGCTGAGGGTTTGTGTGTGGGACTGAGAGTGTGTTCATTGGTGAATTTAAGTGATTAATCAATCACACGGGCTTGTGATTAATGACCCTGCAAACAAATAAAAAAAAATTAAAAAAAAACCCAAGCAAACACTGCCTTCAAAGTCAGTAAGTCATTAAAACTGTTGGGACGTCTGTTCAACAAATAGTTTGGCTGTGTTTGATACCACTTAAGTGTCCGCTCGTGCACACACGCCATCTGTGCAGGCTCACCAGTCTCGCATGGGGGCTCCGATGGTAGTAGATCTCTTTGTATTCGTCCATCCAGACCTCAGCAGCTCTCACGCTGTTTGCCAGGGCTTTGCTCCGCGAGTAAGGGGCTTTTTTAGGGAAGACGTGACCCACATGGGAGCACGGGTGGATCTCCAGACTGCCCCCACACTGCCAAATCTAAAGGACATCAACGACACGAGGATTTGTTTAGCCTCTCAGCAATGATACAATCAAGCAACACAAAGCAAGCCTTGTTGCGAAGGTGTTTGCAGAATGAAAAGTCATTTTGTTATCAGTGAGAAGTATTTCTTGTTCCTTCCCTTTAGCAAATTCCAGTTAATGGACAAAAAAAGATTGTTGCAATTTTTCAATGGATCTAAGTATTAATCTAGTTGGCACGTCACCACAAGATGTTTAGGTATAAATCTTTCACAGTCTTCCCATGAAATCAGGGTGTGTGTTGAAAAGGAGTAAATCTAAACCACAGGGTGTTGTGAGAGCAAAGCAAAGAGCTTTTGTTATACTGAGTGTCAATGTGATGTATGACTCGTGGCTCTTTTCATGAGGCTGCTGGCTGCAACATGCAGACTACATGAACACATACAAACATTTCTTACCCTGAAGGAGAATTCCAGGTTCTCTCCTCCCCACACTTCCATCCCCGTGTCATATGTCCCCAGGTAATGGAAGTAGTTCTTGTTCACAGCAAACAGACCACCTGCCATTGTTGGAGATCTGAACAGAAACCGTTCTCACAATAAGCATCAAGCGTCTTGTAAAAAATACCCTTGTCCCTCTTATAAAAAGCTAACAAGAGATAAACACAGATCAGCCATAAAATTATGACCACTGACAGATGAAGAGAATTACATAGATTATCTGGTTACCATGGCACCTTTCAGTGGGTAGGATATATCATTATATATTATTAAGTTAACATTTTGTCCTCAAAGTTGATGTGTTTGAAGCAGGAAAATGGAAGAGCCTAAGGATTTGAGGGACTTTGGAAAAATTGTGATGGCAGACAACTGGATCAGAGCATCTCCAAAAGTGAAGCTCTTGGGGATTGTTCCTGCACTGCAGTGGTTAGGAGGACCTATCAAAAGTGGTCAAAGGAAGGAAAAGCGGTAAACTGGTGGCAGGATCATGGGGGGCAAAGGCTCATCGATGAATTTCTTGAGTGAAGGCTGGTCCGTGTGGTACAATCCAACAGACGAAATACTGCAGCTAAAATTTCTGCAAGGAGTTAATACCGCTTCTGACAGAAGGTGTCAGAATGCACGGTGCTTGGCAGTTTGTGTGAATAGATGTGTAGATGCAGACCAGTCAGGGAGCCTATGGTGACCCCCGTCCACTGCCAAAAGCGCTAACATTAGACACATGGGCGTCAGTGCTGAACCACGGAGCAATGAAAGAAGGTTGCCTGTTCTGATGAATCACGTTTTCTTTTACATCACATGGGAGGCCATGTGCATCGCTTACCTGGGGAACACATGGCACCAGGATTCCCCATGGGAAGAAGGCAAGCCGGAAGAGGCGGTGTGATGCTTTGAGAAATGCTCTGCTAGGAAACACAAGAACTGTTGCAGACCATGTACACCCTTTCATGGAAATGGTATTCCCAGATGGCGGCGGCCCCTTTCAACAGGATAACGTGAATTGCCACAAAGCGAAAATGGTTCAGGAAGGGTTTGAGGAACAAAACCAGATCAAGGCGTTGACTTGGACTCCAAATACCCCAGATCTCAATCCAATCAAGCATTTGTGGGATGTGTTGGACAAACAACAACCCGCAGGACTTAAAAGGATCTGCTGCTAACATGCTGGCGCCAGATACCACAGCACACCTTTAGACTCATAGTGGAGTCCATGCCTTGACAGGTCAGGACTGTTTTGTGGCAAAAGGGGCACCTACACAATATTAGGCAGGTGGTCAAAATAATATGGCTGATCGGTGTATCAATGAGTAGCTGAGGATAAGTGTAAGGCCTACCATGTGCAGCTGTCCACAGAAATGCTAACATTGTTCAGCAGACACACCTGATGACATCAGTCGGTGACCGACGGCGTTTCTGCTCATGCTCTGGGATGGTGTGCCAGGTGAAGACTAACCGCCAATCAAATCCCCCAATCTGAGGTTCGCCAGAGTTCCCCAAATACTGGAAGGTGTTCCAGTCGATCACATCAATAACGGGACACACGACAGCCGACGGCTCCTCTTTGATCCTGGTGGATAATGGAGAGAAGGTATTTACAGGTGAAAATAGTGCTACACATTTGTTTATTTAATGTCTCCAATCAGAACTGAGCTATACTGAGTCAGCTACAAGGCACCCTGAAGACCTAGAGAGATGTACGGTCAACGCACTCCAAGAAAGAGTTCTTACCTGTGAAGCAGCGGCTCCAACCAGCCCACATGACACTCGCAGTGACAGTCCAGGAAGGTCAACACATCACCTGTAGTAATGGATGCCCCTAGCAACCGAGCGCGCACCAGCCCCTCCCTCTTGGTGGCGCGGATCAGACGCACTTTCCTCAAACCAGCGATGTACTTCTCCAAGGGCTCCTTCAGATGAGCTTCAGAAAATGCAACAAACAACCAGGTAAAACCAAAAGTACAATTCGACAGCATCACAGCTTACAGCCCCAATAACAATCATTAGAATATATCACCAGCTCTCACAAACAGATTCAATAAAAATTCGACATAAAACTCCTCCTGAAGGGACAATTTATTGTAGGACAGTTGCATTATTTTCCATGGTAAACATGCAGTGGTCATAATGTTATGGCTGATCGGTGTGCATTAGTTGGATAGTAGTAGACATATTTTAAGTTTGTCCGATTTTTTTTGTCCTTTTTTGTGGAATATTTTCACCCTCTGCAGCTTCTATTCATTTCTAAATACATATAGTCGGAAAGATAATTCCTCGGATGCTTTCCTCAACACTCGCTCGTGAATCTAAAGTCAGGAGAGAGGCGGAGGCAGCCATTATCTCATTTACAGAATCATGAGTTCGGACATGCCTGCAGCCACTCCCTTACAGTGTGGCTGCTACTTACACTGTAGTCTGGGAACAAACATCAAAACACCGAGTGACTCATTAAATAAAATCATGCTTGAACGCCCTGATATGACTGATAAGTAAGGTCCTGTTAAATGTTTTGGTGACAAAACACTGCAGATACATTGCGTTTTTTTAACAAAAGTATAGTGTCTTCCTTTCTCACCATGTAAATATATATAGAGACCCCTTTTACAGCCAATGTCATAATTTTGCGCGCGCATCTTGGCAACGGAAGTGGTGCTGTTCTCCAGCAGTTATGACTGACAAAGACGAGGCAGCAACTGGTTAGCGAGCATTTACAAACCCTTCCCGGCATCAGCGTGTCTGGTTGTTGCGTATACGGTTCTGCGAATCGCTATTCCGACGGCGGACTAAAGTTTTATAGGATTCCAACAGGATCACGACCATTTCAGAGCAACCGGCGGCGTCTGTGGCCGCAGGCGATCAAACGTGTGGACTCGAATGAGGACATGATGAAAAATGCTCGCGTCTGAAGCGCCCACTTTATTATCAGTTAAGGTTATCTGCTGTAAGGATCTTCCCCTCGACCCTGCTCGGTTCTGATGTCGAGGCAGCTCCAAAGAGTGTCTGGACAGAGCACCAAATCTGCGCGCACACGCTCTACGTCATCAATGTGCACAAACAGAAATAGGGTCTATAATCTGCGATTGTATTTCTTGTATTGTGTTATGCATGCTTTTTTTTTAACTGTTTCCCCTTTACATGCATGCACTTTTTGCCTCCTTGCCCCTTATCCTGTTCTGCGAGCTGCTGTAACAAGTGAATTTCCCCGCTGTGGGATCAATTAAGTTTTCTTCTCTTCATTAGGTTCCATTTGGTAGATATTGATGCATATTTAAGCGGATCAACATGACCAAGACGTGTGACACTGACAACTGTGAGATGGTCTGGATGTGTATAAAAGGTGCCCCTTCGTGTAAAACCTAGTTTCACCTGGATCCTGCATCTGTTTGCCTTCCTTAATTGCCGGCACGTCGGTCCGTCCTCCTCGCCGCCGCCCGTCTTCCCTGCGAGCGACTGCCACCTGTCCGTGTTGCCACCACGTGTGACTTTCTGTCTTCCTGCCAACACCTGCACTCTCCCCCTCTCTCATGCCAGCGCTCTCACCTCTGTCGCTGTAGTCGTCCACCAGCACCACCTCCTTCAGCAGGATGTCGGGGGACGTCTCCAGCACGCTGTGGACTGTCCTCAGCAGGGTGGACCAGGCCTCGTTGTAGAACGCGATCACCACTGAGGTGGTCGGCAGGGACCTGTAGTCGTACTTCAGCTCTCTGCAACTGCAACGAAGGCGGCGGGTAGGGGGGCGACACAAAAATGCAATGTCAGGATTGGCTTTGACGGCAACGCTCACAAGATCATCCAACTGTCCTGAATAAAAATATATTTATCGCATCACAGATTGCTGCGATATGATCAATCTCAAATAAGACACATAACGTCCTCCTGCCTCTATTCATGATGGATCAACAAGCAAAATAGTTCTTGTATTTCTGATATTGACAAGAAATCAATATTGGACCATGACCAGCGAGGATGTTCCAAGATTTTCCCAGTTCATTAGTTTTTGTGTTGTTATTGTTTTGATACGGCATAAAGTTCTATGTCCTTCTGTCCCAAATATGGAGAAAGTACAAGTTGGAACCTAGAAGCCTAGATGACACAAACTGGAAGCGGGCATTAAGTTTGTTAGGAAGGTTCTGAGGAAGTAAACGCAGAATTTCATTCTTTCTCGCTCGAGCAGCAACAAACTCTGCGACACACAGCTGCCTCCCCCCCCGAGTTCTCTGTAAAGTCCACGTCCTCTGAACTTCATCGCTGCGCGGCACCAGTGTTCCTTACTCACAGCGGGTTCCATCGCTCCGGCAGCCTGCGATGCAGCGACACTTTCTCGCTGACGTAAGTGTTGATCTGATGCGTTTTGATGCTTTCCTCCTCTTTGGTTTTCTCCTCCGCGCTCAGATCGAGCTTGACAGCTCTCCCCATCTCACCCAGGGCGCTCAAATCCAGGGGTGGCTTCTCGTAGACCGGCTTCCTCAGCTCCTCCTCGCCCTCCGCGGGGGCCTCTCGTCGGCTCGTCGCGCTCGCGTCTCCGGAGCCGTGTCGGAAAAATATCACGTATCCGGCTAAAGTGGCTCCGAAGAGGAAAAAGAGCAACTGGGGTCGTTTCCTCCTCCCGCATGTCGCCATCGTCCTTCTCCGCGGTTCAAACTGGATTCATTCCCCGCTGAGCCCAACTCCGCGAGCAGCCTCGTCAAGTTGTGCGGCTTCAGGTTCGACGCGCATTCTCGCTCTTCTTGCGCCGCTAAACTCCTGCGCACGCAGAGTTTACGCAACTTTCCGCTGTTTGGTTGTGTTTGCGACCGCGACCCAAAAGAAAGGGGCCGAACGTCGGGACTACTTTTCCAGAGTTTTATCTCGGCGGACGCTGAAGAAGTAGGACGCTCCTCCTCGCCTCGCTTCCAGCGGTGTGTGCAGAAGATAAATGTGAAAGGATTAGCGCGGATTAGTTTAAATTATCTCCGTGGATTAGCTAGCTGCCTCACCTGTGCCAGAGACCAAACTAAATCGAGGTCATATCAAGACACGAGTTGGTGTAGTTTCCGGCGACGAGAGGGAAAGAAGTGAAAGCAGCGGCGGCTAACGAGCGTCGCCGAGTCTTGCCTAATGTCTCGCGACGGCGTTTTTGACGTTGACGTCGACTTCTGCACTTCCCCCGAACTTAATGTTTGAAGCAGTGTCAGACCAGCCGACCTGGGCTTTCCTTCGAAGTTCAAAATAAATGTGTACAGCCGGCATTTGGTCGTACGCAGCATAACGGCGATTAAGATACAAAGTAATATTTTTCTCCGTGTATCCCCGACGTAGAATGTCATACTATGTAATGAGTGGGAAATTTATTATATTAGAAAAATGTCTTTCTCCATACAGGGTATTATTAGTTGTAGTATTTGATTACAGACTTGATCGTAATGATAAATTGAATTTGTAATTGTAAACGTGTACGTTTTATTTGAGAAAAAAGGAAACACTCGTTCCTTCAATGGTTACAGCTAAATTATTCAGCTTTAGGTTTTATATATGCTAACAATAACTACTTTGTATTGGAAAAGAGCGCAGTTTCGATGCTTTTATTTTGAAGAGAAATAATTATTTAAACAGGAAGCGAACTTTGTTAGTTTCTGTAACTCGACGAAGGTAAACTCGCCAGGTAAATCTCATAACAGGGACGCATTTTATGAAGTAAACGACGACCAAATATCATGACGTTTGATATTTTAATATAGTACGTATATTTACAGTATATGTAAGTATAGAATTGAAGAGATAAACTGTTAATTTACTGACCTCTGCAGGCTCTTGACGTTAGGGAGAAGGTGACTGACATTTCATTCGTTTTAAAACACCATCTTCCAAATGTATTTGCAATGTAGAATAACAAATCAACAATGCAGTATTTCCTATATGCAAAATTTAACCCCAAGCCTACACTGATATGCCCACATGTGTTCCTGAATGTGTACAGGCCTACAGAACAACCAGTCACATTTCTGGAATACAGCATGCACAGTCTTTGTCCTCGGTAGTCTCATTCATGCAGCCTGCACGCGAATAATGAAACTGATATGAAAACTCCTGACACCAAAAATGAAATCTGACGCAAAATGCATGTTCAAGCAAATTAAAATGCTAAATAATTAAGGCAATTATGTAAGGCCAGAAGGTAATCTGAGTGCCATAGTGTTTGATCGAGTACCCATATTATGAAAACTACAAAGAGACATGGGTAGGCAACAAGTGAGCCAGAGTGTTGTAATATACCACGGTAGACTAGACATGTCCTTTTTGTCAGGGGCACAATATTAATGTTGACGCATGACAGCGTTTTCATTTAGGACCAGATGATGGATAACATTTTCCATGCAACAGATAGTGCAGATATATGAATGGGAAAACAAAGGAATGATGAGCTACAAATGCAGCTTTGGACAAGCTACTAACCTTAATCTGTCACATCACCTCTGCACACTGTAGCTGCCTGGCAGTGGACAAAGATCTGTTTATACTATATCAAACATAAATGACGACCACATTTCTAATTGTATGTCCATAAAACAAGTAAATGTGATCATAAACTTGCTAACCGAAGGGCATCAACATTGATACTTAATAATGATCCTGTGTGTGATATTTTTGTCCATGTGTTTTCTTGATTGCGTCCCCGTTTAGTGTGAAGTTTCACATCCAAAAAAAGTTGGAAACGTTGATGGTTTGCGGCTATGACTTAAAATTTACATGTTAGACTGACATATCGTATTGAGTAGACTTAGTTACAGATTAAGACCACCAAAAGAAGGACTGCAGCTCTTTATTCAAAGGAATACATGATGAAACAATGTAATTTATCAATAGTTTGAGGTAAAATAGGAGTGAGATTGACCGAAATGTTAGTCGAGTATTTGTTAAAAACATCAGAGAGGCAGTCTAACCAACTGATCTGAATCTGCTGTGAGAAGTTGCCATAGTGATGCTCCATGCTTAGTTGAGACAAGGATTCAGGTGAAAGACACCCTCTCAGACTCAGTAACTGCCATCACCAGAAATAGTACACTTAATTAATTTCCTCACGTGTCAAATCAGTTTAAGAGTTAAATTCCCCTTTTAGGTTTCACTCCTTAAAATCCTGAGCTCCCTAAACGCTGGAGTCTGTGGTGCAATTAAGATTACTTGACACTTGGAGAGTCATGGAGTAAAATTGATCTTTTCGCTGAGATGCTCACTTTGTGCGAAAAATGACAAAGAAGAGTGAAATTTGTGGACAACTTAAACAGTTTGATTTTGCAAATGCCCCCTCATTGACCGGCCCGGTCAATACCTTTTCTGCAGTAGTGGAAGTAAACGCTTCCTCTGAAAGGTCATTTGGAGGATATTTTATAGAAAGATGTCATTTACTGCCTGACTAAAATGGCAACTGGCAAAAGCGGCCATTACAAACCTTGTTCGACTTGTTCTTGCAAGGTGTGAGTTGATGACAGTTTTTTTTTTTTTTTCATGCTCCAAAGTATGTCGGGAAAGCACAATTCAAAAAGGCATTCAAAGTGCCTTATATCAAACATAGAAGACAGAGTGAAAAGCAATAAAATCAACATATAGAAACACTTTTTTTTTTAAAAAGATACAATTAAAATTGTACAATTAAAAAGAGCTAATTGGAAATAAAAATAATCCAAGTGGAAGACAAATAAATCAGGAGGCTAACAGTGACAGGTGTGGGAGATTAACCTGAAACCTCAGATGTAAAAGGCAGCAGCAAACAGAGAAGTCTTCAGCTTTGATTTAAAAGAACCAAGAGTTGCGGCAAACCTTCGGATTTCTGGGAGTTTGTTCCAGATATGTGGAGCATGAAAATTGAATGCTGCTTCTCCATGTTTATTTTTGTGTCTGGGGACAGAAAGCAGACCCGTCCCAGATGACCCGAGATGTATGTATGTATGTATGTATGTATGTATGTATGTATGTATGTATGTATGTATGTATGTATGTATGTATGTATGTATGTATGTATGTATGTATGTATGTATGTATGTATGTATGTATGTATGTATGTATGTATGTATGTATGTGTGTATGTATGTATGTATGTATAACGTAGCAGTAGATCAGAAATGTTACTTTGGCCCTAAACCATTCAGTGCGTTATG
>CAAKHG010045064.1:0-13919 GCA_901007715.1 Dactylopterus volitans
TGGGGACACGCACACACACGCGCGGGGGCGGGGGACACGCACACGAGCGGGGACACACACACACACATGGGGACACGCGCACACACACACACACACACACAGGGACACACACACACGCACGCGGGGACACGCACACACCGGACGGTCGGTCTGTTTTCAGCCGCTGGGCTTCACCTGAACGCGGTTGAGGTGCATTGTGGGTAGCGCAGGGTCGGGTTTGACCCGTCGGACCGGTGAGGACAGAGAGGGGTCTCAGGCGGTGACGCGGGCCCGTTTGTGGGTGCAGGTACTACCGCGGAGCCGTGGGCGCGCTGCTGGTCTACGACATCGCCAAGCACCTGACCTACGAGAACGTGGAGCGCTGGCTGAAGGAGCTGCGCGACCACGCCGACAGCAACATCGTCATCATGCTGGTGGGCAACAAGAGCGACCTGCGCCACCTGCGGGCCGTCCCCACCGATGAGGCCCGGGCCTTCGCCGGTGAGCCCCGCCCTCCTCGCTGCTGCTGCTGTTATTACATTACTATTAATTTTGATTATTATGGTTAGTGTTGTTATCAGTACTATTAGCGTAAAGATTATGAACAGCGTTATTATCATTATCATTATAACTACTGCCCTTACATTTCTTTTATTAACATCAGCATAATCGTTATTACTGTTATTAGTATTACTATTATTATAATCACATTATCAATAATCACATTATTACTTTTATATTACTGCTATTACTATTACTAACAATATTATTATTATTACTATTACAATGTAACAATAAAAATAGCAATATTTGTTATTATTATCACATTACTATTATTATCAGTGCTATTGTGTTATATAACATTATTGTTGTATAGTTAGAATAATTATTACCACATTTTGATTATTATTATTACTATGATGATGGTGGTTATTATTACTATTACTATTATGATGATGATATCACCAATGTTATCGTTATTATTAGCTTTATTGTCGTCGTCGTCGTTGTCGTAAACCCACGCAGTGACTCCGTTCATGTTTTGCTAATTAGCTTCGACTGAAAAACCGTCCAATGTGAGCAGCGGTCTGAGTGTGACGTAGAGGTACGCGCACACCTCCAGATATCAGCTGAAGCCCAACAGGTCCACCAGAGCGCTGTAAGTTCAGCCAGCAGGGGGCACGAAACTATCCCAAGCGGAATAACAGAAGAAGAATAGTCCACTGTTCTTGTAGTACAAGTGGGTGTGGCCTATACTGAAGACCGAAGGGCGGGACCTTGGGTGCTGCTCGGTCTCATCTCCGTGTGTCACCGCTGAATGAGCAGCAGCTGGTTCCTGCTCTGTGACGCACGGTTAGCGGCCCAGCCAGGTGAAATATTGGCTTCAGTATTGGTGATCATCGATAAATCGGTGATCTATTCAGCAGAGATTGAATAAATCATAATAAAGACATTCTACAATTCCTTTATCAGACGCTTTCTATTCAAAGCGACTTCCATCTGAGAGCTCAACAGCACGAGCGAGGATCCAGTCAGGAGAGAAGAAGGTGAGGACGAGTCCTCAAGCGGGTTCAAGTCTGAATAAGATGAAGGTGCCTCAGTCGGTGCAGGAGAGAATCTTTTTGTTTTTTTTATAATTGCAGAGGTGCATGTTGGGTAAAGAGCTGTTTTTAGTCCCGTCTCTTAGACTGAGAGGGACTCGGTGGATCAGACAGAGTCCACCAGCAGGGGGCCACAAAGGAGACAAGTGGCATTCGTTGACCTTGCACCTGTTTGTGGGGGCTGTGTCGGTCTTCTTTCACTGGCCGAGCGTAGAGGGCGGGACGGAGTGTAGACCTGAATGAGCCAGTTCAGTTAAGAAAGGGGTTTTTTTTGTTTGCGATTTTGTGGGCCAGTATCCGGGTCTTGAATTTATTGCAGCATCTGAACGGCAGGGTGACATGTGCTGTTGTGGATTGGTGCATCTGGATCACCTGCGGGGGTTTGAGCATGGATGCCCGGAGGCTTGCTGGTAAAGGGGCCGCAGTCTTCGCTGCGTGATATCACGAGAGCCTGGACCAGGAGTTGTGCTGCATGTTCAGACAGGAAGGGTCTGATCTTCCTGACGTTGTTCAGGGCAAATCCACATGACCGAGCTACCGAGGCCACGTGAACCTTGAAGGTTACAGGTGAAACCCAGGTTCTTGGCAGACTTTGTAGGAGTGAGTTGGGTTGATTCGAGTTAAGCCTGTGAATGTTCTCACTCACCCAGGTCATGGTTATCTCAAGGAAATTGAATGTTGAATGTTGATTAAATGTTGTTAAATGTTGATTTCCTGTTGTACTGAGAGCCTGGCTGGGAGGACCGGGAGCTCGGTCCATGAGAGGTAGCAGGTGGTGCTCTTTCATCTACTTTGAGATGTCAGCAAAGCTTGAGGAGATCCAGGAATCTCACATCAGGATCTCCTCATGACGTGAGCAAGACATGACATGTATAGACCATATATTCTCACAAGTTATTTTCTCATCAGTAAGTTTGTTAAAAAAATGGCGTAAAGTTGAGTGAGTGAAGTTCATGTCTCGTGGTTGTGCTTGTTCGTGGTGAGACTGGCGTGGGGAAGAGCAACCTGCTGTCCCGCTTCACCCGGAACGAGTTCAACCTGGCGATCAAAATTTCTTGTAAATGTCCGGAAACTTTCTGCAAACTTTCCATGGGAAGTTAAGCTGGGGAATTTTGGAAATATTCAAAGTTGAAAATTATAGCTACATACTATACATAGCTATAATCAGCTAGCCTCTTAAATGGTCAATGAAAAATAAAATGAAAACTAGCTTGCATTTAGCATCTAACTTACCAGCTACCTAGCGACTGTATGAGTAGATTTGTATTTAATTTTTGCAAGTTAAACAGTAATACCATCATAGATCAAATATATTTACCCCATAATGTTATAAAAAACTTCCTTGACTTCCTATAATGGGCAGGCTCAACTGTGTGGCTTCACTAGTCTTGTGCTTTGGGCTCAAAAGTGTGGCCTCCAGGGTTTAAGCAGTCATCTGTGCATGTGATGGAGGCGTGCACAGTGCACGCAGGGGGCGTGGCCTCAACAGCCCTGCAGTAAGCAGTGCTGCGTGCATGTGACTGAGGAGTCTACTTGCATTACATCTGCTTGTTTTAGCCAAGATGATGCTACAATAGATTTGCCTCAACTATATTTAAGTTCCCTGTTGAGGGCCAACCTTCAGTTTTGTAAACTTCTGTTTTATTCCCATAAATTCCTGTTAATTCCCATAAATTCCTGTCAATTCCCATGAAAGGTTTCCAACTTTGGAAATTCCTGGAATTTTGCAACCTTACTCATAACTAGAGCGAGAAAAGCTGACAACCGGCTCTGTGACTGCAGTTGTTGTTTCGTCAGGCCAGTTAACCTGAACCTGCATGCCGGCACCAGGCCAGGAACCAGAAACCAGGTCCCCCTGGATGATGTTTGATGTTCACATGCTCCTTCACTTTGCTCTGCAGAGAAGAACGGTTTATCTTTCCTGGAGACGTCGGCACTGGACTCCACCAACGTGGAGACGGCCTTCCAGACCATTCTGACAGGTGTGTGTGTGTGTGTGTGTGTGTTGACATGATGGCATCGTGCTGTTACCCGTGAGGAGCCGTTCACCTTCTGTTCTGTGGTCTGCTCCGCCTCCTCGCAGAGATCTACCGCATCGTGTCGCAGAAGCAGATGTCGGAGCGGCAGGAGAGCGACATGTCTCCTAGCAACAACGTGGTCAACATCCAGGTGCAGCCCACCGAGAACAAACCAAAGATGCAGTGCTGTCAGAACATCTAGTCCCGCCATGGATCTGCTGCTCCCCTTCCCCTCACCCACTTATCCCTCTACCTCCCCCATCCCCGCCCTCTCCCAGCTGCCCCGCCCTCTCCCAGCTGCCCCGCCCTCTCCCAGCTGCCCCGCCCTCAGAGAACAGACTGCCTGGTGTACAGGGAGGTGCGGGAGGGACGAGCCACAGCTACTGTAAATGGTTGTGATGGTAACTCTGCACCTACCTGTACCTGCCCCCACCCCCCCCAGCTCCTGCCCAGGTATAAATATATGCGAGTATGAGAGAAGTCTGCTGCGTGGCGTGCTGCGTGGCGTGCTGCGTGGCGTGCGGCGTGGCGTGCGGCGTGGCGTGCTGCGTGGCGTGCGGCGTGGCGTGGCGTGGCGTGGCGTGGCCCCCCCCAGCAGAGCACGTCTGTATCCAGGCTCCTGGAGGCCAGAAGGCAGCAGACATTTCATATCACGATAGATTTGATTGGTGTAGATGCGCTGACACGTCACTCAAACGTCTTAATTATGAATGTGATGAGTTTTCTTCTTCGTTGGTCTCTCCTCGTTTATCACATTCTCACCGTCGCACACGTACTTCCTGGTGACTCCAGCAGAGCAGCGCTTCACGAGCCTCTGTTGATCCGGTTGCTGTGACGCAGAGCTTCGAGTGTCAGCTAGCTAGCTAGCTAGCATGTAGCACGCCGCTGCGTGAAGTCTAGTTGTGCACAGCAGGTGGCAGCTTTGAGTCGGCTTTGCATGTTTCTAATAGATGTGTGATGAGGTGAGAGGCTGCCGTTGCCTCGCGACGCTGCTCGCCGTCAAACATTCACCCTGTGAAAGCGTCGCTCTGACGTTCAACTATGCAGAAACTAGATGAGATTTTAGTTCTGTAAAAAAAAGAAAAAAAAAGGCGCCTCAAAGCAGCAGCTGCCGCCGGAGGTCTCACTCTCTCTGGTTCTTCTCGTCCGACATTTCTGATTGATTCACTCTGGTTTAGAGTTTCTCAGTCGTCAGTGGGGATGGCGTTGCTCTGAATCTTCATCCGGTCCTCCAGCCGCATTGTTTCCACTCATGTCGCCTCCTTCACCGCGTGACCTCGTTCACCCGCTAACGAAGCTCAGCGCCGCTGGCTCCGCCTCCAGCGTCGTCCTGCGTGTCCCTTCACGTGAAGCCTACGACCACCGAGCTGCCTCTGACTTCAACACAGTGCACGGCTTTTTGTATGACTCGCCTTATGTAGCTAATGTGCTCATCGCTGAAGCTCATGCCTGGCTAGCTAGCATGCTAACCTGGCCAACGAGCTGCTAGTTTAAAGTTCAGCGTTGTGTAGTTGTGTGAGGATGTTAGCAGACACACGCACACGCACACACGTGGCTCAGGTGTGTGTGTGCGTGTGTGTGCGTGCGTGTGTGCGCATGTGTGTGTGCGTGTCAAGGCAGAGGCTGGGTTGGTAGCTCTAGAGCGTGCGACGCTGGCTGGCGGTGCCAATGGCGTTTCCTGAAACAGACGGCGCCGCCAGCCGAGCATCTCCGCTCATCGGCTGGTGATTCCTCCTCCTGTAAATCTGATTTCTGACCTCTATCATGTTGCTCCATTTTTCTGTGTTTTTTTTAAGAGATGTGTTTTGATTTTGTACATGTTGAATTTGGTGACTGACTGTAATTCGGTGAGATGATGTCATGTTAATGTGGGGGGGCGGGAGGGGTCAGACGGGTTTGTTTTGTACAGATCGATAAATTGTACAATTGTGTCTATATCTTAAGTTATCAGTTCATCTTAATAAAGCGCACCAGTCCTACACCTACTCTGTCTTACCTGTAATGTCGTTACTGCAGGAACTGCACTTACTGTACTTCCTCTTAAGTCGCTTTCCTACTGGCCGAAAAACCCGCTAAAACACACAAACAATGGGTTCCGGTCGACAGTGGGAAAGGTTCTGATTGACCCGGGTCAGTGACTCTGCAATGGACTACAAATATACTCAGGTTAGTAACCCTAACCCTGCGGTAGTGGCTGTTGGAACGTTGCACCAGGGTGAACGCGCTAATTTATGGACGATGTCGGGGCGATAAACAGACACCAGCAGCTGCGGGACAAGCCTTGCTGCTTTTGTTTCTGTGGTTATAAGATGGCGCAACTCCGTCCGCCTTCGTCTCATCGGCGCTCGAACATCACCCAGTGGGTGCCGAGTTTGTATTGTTTGAAAGACAAAAGTTGAAAGTGCAGGAAAAACAAGAGTTGACCGCCGTGTCCATGGCTTTCATGCTCCTCTCCTTTGTTTATCTCGCTGTGCTCTGATGCGCTGATGATGTCATCGACGTGACGTCACCAGGCGAAGAAGAAAGAAAAAAGCAGTCGTGCAGCTCGTTGTGCCGGCGATCGCTCCGGGTCAGCCAGCGGTGGGAAAGGAGTCACCTAACCATTGTTAAGAACTTTACATGCACTTAAAAAAAACAACCTGCTTTTTAATGCTAAATTTAATGGGAAAGCTGCTTGTCATAGAACAGGAATTAGAAATATACCTCTCTAATAGAAGCTGCCTGTAGTAAAACTCTACCTCCGGTTAAAGACACCTCTGGTTAATGACCCCTCCAGTAAAAGTCTCCCTCTACTAAAAGTGTCCTTTTGTAAAAGACGTGTGTAGTAAAAGTCACCTGTGGTAAAAGTCCACCTTCTTTACAAGCCGCCTCTAGTTAAAGCCGCCTTTTGTAAAAGTGTACCTCTAGTAAAAGTATAATTGTAGTCAAAATCGCCTGTAGTAAAACTCTACCTCCAGTTAAAGACACCTCTGGTTAATGTCGCCTCCAGTAAAAGTCACCACAGATGTGAATTGTGTTGTCAGAAGTGGAAGAAGACGTGACTCACCTGATCTACAATGACTTTATTGACCTTCAGGGGTGGTAAACGATAACAGGCAGAACTCAACATCTACTGGAGCTAAAGAATCATTCAAGCAGGAGGAACGAACCGCTCACGTCTGATTGTCAACTGGTTGCCAGGTTCCACTCATGTGAAATATAAACGATAAATGGCGAGATAAGAGGCCGATGGTGACATCTTGAGAGCTCGTCACCTCTCGCCCCCTCAGCAGGTGGCGTCACAGGAACCCGTCAGCAGACGTCGTGGAGGTACTGGTGGCTAACTAGTAACGTGAATCACCTTTGGCATGCATGGATGAAGGTCGACACGGCAAAAGAATCACAGCAACCATCTACGCGTGGAGCAGCCGGAGAGGATCTTTGGAGGCAGAGACCGGAAATAAGGGAGCGTGAAGAAATACCAGCTAAGATGGGACGTTTCCATAGAACCACTTGTTCTACAACAGTTGTTTTTTGGTTCGAGTTGACGGCAACGAGTCACTTCTCGAGTCACTTCACCATTACAGTCTTTGTGATGCGACGCGGATTCATGTCAAACGTGGCAGCCCCCGAAGCTCCGGCTGCTCTGCGTTTATGATGAGGTTCACAGCAAATCACAGACGAGGACACAAACAATATAATACACCAATCAGCTATCAAACAGCAGCGCAGCCCCTCCCACTGGACATGTCTGCTGTCCTCTGAATGTCCCACTGTTCCCCACCGCAGAGTTCACAGTCTCCTGGTCCTGTGTGAATAAAATGGGTCCGGTCTGGTATGGTCCAGGTTCCAGGTTTAGAGCAGCGAGCTGGTTGGGCTGGCCGGCGTTGGGGGTGTGTGGCCGTGACCTGGGCTGGGGCGGGCCGGAAGGAGGTCGTAGTGGCTTGGGATGTGGCTGTTCCTGGGCAGGTCGTACGGGTTCTGAGGGTAGCTGGGAACCAGAACTCCCGTGGCTCCTTGGACGATGCTGATGGTCGGTTCTGGGGGGGCAGATAAAGTCCAAACAGTGAGGCCGACAATGCTAGCAGTCCTGAGGTTTAGCTAAATGCTAACATTCAACGCGCTGCAGGTCAGCGACGTCAAAACGCACCCATGTCGTAGACGTTCTTGGCGGACGCCGCTCCGCTGCTGGCGATGATGGCGGCGGAGCAGCAACGTGTGGCGTGCTCATCGTGAGCTGGCGATTTCATCTCCACGTAGCTGCTCTCCGAAGGTTTACACGCAAGAGCAGGCGGGTCGTTGATGGTGGCGTAGGGGTTTTCACTGTTGAGCGAGCAAGTACTGGACAGCGAGCCCTTCATGAAGTCTGAGGAGGAACCGACAGACGTTCCACCATGAGTCCACCAGCGTCAGAAACCAGTTCGTAGCTAAAATGAAGCAGCTATCGCCACCATGCCTGGTCCTGCTACACTAGTCACTTCCTCAGGGGGCAACAATCAGGCTCTGTTCTGGAACAAAAACCACTCCCACCCCATGCTTAAGAAGTTAGCATTAGCTTGTCAGTTACAGTGGAAGGGGACACTTGATTGGCTACAAATTGTCTCTTCAACTGTCCCTGAACATGTCCTCTGGTGGACAGCAGCCTGTCAGATTCATGGCAGTGGAAGGAAGATCATTAGGAAGATTGTTCTCGTGAGTCACAACTGTGAACATTTCAAACCAAAAGAGACAAGAATGTTAATGCTTGCAAACAAAGATGTCAGAGGCAACGGCGGTGAGGGAGAGGAACGGCATCAGCATGGAGAAAGAACCACAACAACACCGGCACCAAAAACATCAACAAGAAGGAGAACAGGAGAATCTCCAGATCAAACACGGAGCTCAGACACACAGCGGTCAGAGCCGGGTGGGAACATGGAGGTGGAGGAAAACGAGGAGGAGGAGGAGGAGCCTTGCAAGGGGCGGCACACAGAGGAGAGGAGGCGGGGTCATCCTGCGGAGAGACAAAGACACCCATCAGCACCCGTCCACAGCGGAGCTGATCTCTAACATGGGACCTCCAGGTCCGCGCTTGGATGAGCCTTTCTGCCATCACATGACCTTAAATGACCTCAGGCGGGGAGGAGTCAGAGGTGAGGTCACATGTGGGCGGTGCCACACTGATGTCACCCATTGGTGGGGTTTGAGCTGTACTTATACATCATGCACTACACACTTATACTTCATGTACTATGTACTTGAACTTCATATATTGCATACTTATACTTCATGTACTACCTAGTTATACTATCAATAGTTCAGAGATTCTCAACAGTGTGGCTGCTTTGGCTGTCGCCATCTTGGATTGCTGCAAACAGCGGTGACCATATTTGGATGGGAGGGCGAACCCGGGTTGCCATGGTAGCAACTTGTCACCGTGGCAGTCTGGTTTACTTCACAAAAAACTGACATCAATCTGGAGACTGAAACCAGAGGTGGAGACGCAGCCTCGTCCGCATTCAAACATCGGTCGGAGCGCTGCGGGGCGCCCCCGGCTGGTGACCAGACAGAACGCAGGTGTCACTGTACCTCGATAGCGCGGCTCCACGTGGTAACTGTAGCGCCGGTCGATGCGGTAGACACCTGTCACAGAGAAGAACAGCGAGTCAAAGCTGCTGATGAACACGGTTGATGTGACGGCGTCCAACTGAAGTCGCACTGACCGAGCTCGCGGAGGTTGCCGTAGGCGCTCCACTCGGGGGCGCTGTTCCGATGGCGCCTCTTTGTCTTCCTCTGGTGAACATTAAAATGTCGGAAGCTTCAGCGACACTTCAATCGACAAACTTTCCATCTTCTATGATCAGACATGGAACCTTTCTGAAAACGAACAAGGCTGACCTACCTTGGCCCCGCCCCTCTTGGTAGGCGTGGCGTAGTGGGCGGCGTAGCTGCAGGGTCCCAGCGTGCGGTAGCTCGGGTTGGAGAAGCAGCCGCCTGCGGAGCTGTTGCTGGGAGATGACTCGGTAGAGGATAGCAGGCCGGCGCGCTGTAGCCCCGCTGTCACCATAGCAACACATGACCTTCATAAACAGGCGTGTGTGTGCGCGCTCACACGCACGCACGCGCCTATACGACCCGCTGACTGTAGCTCAAGATTACGAAGCAGACGGCAGGAGTTAGAGAAGAAGAATTAGCGGAAAAAGATGAGGGGAGGGAAGAAGCAAGGATGGAGGAGGAAGAGGAAGATTATGAAGGAGTAAAGAAGAAGAAGGAAAACAAGGAGGATAATGAAAAGTTGAAGGAGGAACAAGGAGAAGAAGAAGTTGAAGGAGGAAAGAGAAGGGGAAGAACAATAAAAAGGATGAGAAGAAGCTTTAGAGGAAGAGGAACCTGATCGAGGAGACAAAAGGACAAGATGAAGAGGAAAAGAAAAGGAGGAGGACAAGAAGAAGAAGCCACTTCCTCCTCTGGCAGCTCCACATTTCAACCTTCTGAACATCTGGTCACGAGAAGACGCCGCCTGAGGGAAACAGGAAGTACGACAGAGACGGTGACGCCTCACCTGACAGCGAG
This sequence comes from Dactylopterus volitans, assembly GCA_901007715.1. Taxonomy (NCBI): domain Eukaryota; kingdom Metazoa; phylum Chordata; class Actinopteri; order Syngnathiformes; family Dactylopteridae; genus Dactylopterus; species Dactylopterus volitans. The sequence continues at coordinate 10,130 of CAAKHG010045064.1, forward strand.
TAGTCGGTGGTGTTGATGTGCATGGCCGGCGTGTAGGTCACACTCGGGACATGGTGGCCCTTCTCTCTCTGCCGGAGGCGGAACCAGACCGCCACCCCCACCATGGCCGTGACGAGCAGGAGGAGGAAGATGACGCCCAAGACGGCACCCGCCGACTGGCGCTCCGCCGCCAGCGCAGGGCTGATCTTGGTGTACGGGTTCAGCTCCTCCATCATCAGGGCGGCTGAGGACAGGACAGCAGATGTGAACCTCCAGCAGAACCTCCTCCAGCAGAACCTCCTCCAGCAGAACCTCCTCCAGCAGACACACGATGGTACGTCTCCTCACCCTGGTCGCAGCGGATGCCCTTAAAGCCGACGCTGCAGTAGCAGGTTCCCGTCACGTAGTCGCAGGTGGCGTTGTTCATGCACTCGCACAGCTGCTGGCAGCCATAGCCGAAGGAGCCTGCCGGACACTCTGCGGGCAGAGACCACGCCAGTGAGCACTTCCTGTCACGTGATAACCCCCCCGGGCCGTTTCTCAAATCGCGGACTTTTTGTGGACGTGCCGACTCCCGTACGTGATCGGCAGTCCAAGTCCTCCAATTCCAATTTACAAGTCTGCGAGCGGCAAGTCGGGACCTCAAACCTGGAAGTGTCCCTGCTCCGCCCACTTTTAGAAGTCTGATCGGATGCTGACTCGGGTGTACTCGAGGAAGCCACGTATCCCAGAATGCATCAGGACTAACGCATGGACGATCGGCAGCGAGCGGCGAATGACGTGCGGCGACGTCGGCGGCGACAACAACCGTTTTGTTTTTTGTTTTTTAATTTCGCTTGGATCTGGAACTCACCAACTTCCACAACTTTGTTTGTCACCGTTCATCTTTTATACGCCCGCTCGCTCAAAAAAAGGCTCATTTAAAATATAAACCTCACATGTCCATACATGAATATATAAATTGATACACACATAAACGAATATATATTTATATATGAAATATTTAAACATGAATGAGTTGTGGTTGTTTTATATGATTCACTCTGTAGGTGGCGCTAATGACGCTTATGCGCTTAGCACCAGCTGCCATTCACACAGAAGAAGAAGAAGAGGAGGAGGAGGAGGAACGCCGCTATTCCAAACGCAAGGAGCGCACCTGCCAACTCGCCGACTTCTGGAGTTTTGAACTTGTGGCGACTTCCCAAGTCTGAACTTCCAAAGTCTGCGAGTCTGGACTTGAGAATTGAGATTTGAGAAATGGCCCGGATGTCATGAAGCTGTGGGTGCAAAGACTGAAACATGAAACGGGTCTGGGTCTCAGCAGCCGAGCCTATGCAGAGGTGAGTTAAGCTTGCATTCTGTCTGATGGCCTGTAGGGGGCGACGCCGCTGGTTGCAGTAAAACCCTCGAGTCCATTGACGTGTGTGTGAAAATGGACACGTTAACCTGATTTATTTGCCCCAGATGACGTCGTCATGACGGGTTTAAGGTCTCAGCAGCGCGCTCGGCTTCCCTCTGTGTGAATAATGAGCAATATTTAATTCTTATGGGAGGCTAAAATCACTCTTAACACACCTCACGAGAACCTGCTAAGATAATCTTAAGTGCCTTCAGATAATCGAGCCTTTGCTGACTTTGATCGAATCAGGAAGAACATGGGCGGATTTACTTTCTTGTGTAGCCCACATAAGTTGATTTTGTCACACGTAGTTGATATCTGGCAAAATTAGAATCCCGACTAATATCGTGGTTGGCATGCTGAAGAGAGTGATGACGTCATTTTAGTGGCTGGACCAGATTGAATAATCATTGATTCTTACTTTATATATATTGGCAATGACAGGTGGTAGATTTATAAAGTTACAAAGGGGTCGGAGTGAAAAAAGTTTTATACTTCCTCCTACTCCGTTTTTTGAACATGTGTACGTGCTATATTTTGTTGATATTTCTCTTTATTTTTTATTATTTTGCTTTTTTAAAAAAAATTTTGTTAAACATGTTCGAAATAAATACAATTCATTAATTCACTATTATTGTCCATATTAACTCTAGAGTACGTTGACGATAACCATGGTAACTCCAGAGTAGTTTTAACCATAACAACCATATTTACTCCAGAGTACTTTCACTAATAATCATAATAACCATATTTACTCCAGGGTACTTTGACTAATAACCATAATAACTATATTTACTCCAGAGTCATTTGAGTATCAACCATAATAACCATATTTCCTCCAGAGTGCTACCGCTAATAGCTGTATTTACAGCACATTTGATGTAGTGACATTTTATCTTCAAGAACTGTGTTAATCGCAGTTCACACAGTTCACACAGTTTATGATCCGAGACTGGATGGACGGCAACTCAATCAGGGATCAATCGCCCAGATGTGAAGGATCCGGCTCCGACTCACTGAGCTGGCAGTGGGGTCCAATGAAGCCCGTCCTGCATGAACACTCTCCACTGATGTGATCACAGTCTGCGCCGTTCTGGCAGCGACACACCTCCGCGCACTCGTCGCCATAGAAACCTGATGGACAACCTGAAACACAGCAGGACAACAGGAACCCTTCAGGTGAGGTCTGCCGGCCCGCCCGGATCAACAGCCGCTGGGCTTGGATCAGCTGGTTTATCTCGGTGGAACCGACATGGATGTGTTCACCGCTCTGCTGCCGACCGGCACTTACTAATCCCAGCAATATTAGGAAATATATTCATATATATTCCAGAAATATATTCATATAGTAGCTATTAGTTGTAAACGCATGTTCACTTCTATGATGTCCATATGAGTCCTGGAGCATGTGTGACGGTGGTGACCTTAACGACTCTCAGGTGACCTTAATGGCCCTCGGGTGACCTTGACGACTCTTGGGTGACCTTAACACTAAGACACCTCAATGGCAATCAGTCACCTTAACGACACTAAAATGACGTTAATGACTCTCAGGTGACTTTAATAACGCTCAGGTGACCTTAACGACACTCAGGTGACCTTAACGACTCTCAGGTGACCTTAATGACTCTCTAGCTATTTAGAGGGGCGAACTTAAGAGGCCTTTTGGATGAGAGGCATCATTGTTCTCTTCCAGCTGTCTTCTTGTGAAAAAAGCATTAGACAATATTCAGGTTGCTCCCACAAGCCTGATGTTCCTGAATGCATCATTATGCCTCTGTATGGAAACATTTCCATTCCAGTGACATAATGACGGACATGAGAGCGGCTCCTCCGAGTCACGTTTCTTAATTCAGTCCCTACTTCGTCATAAACACACAGCTGCTGCGTTCAGGCATGTCCCTATTCCAGCTGCCACTAGATGGCGGTGCAGGCTTGCAGAATTCACGGTCAGGGACCTATGTGACCCACAGCAGCCTCACCGGACCCGTGTGACCTCCGGGTAACGTTTGTCATACCCAATCAGAGCGTTCACCTTCAACGAGGCCAACGGTTTAAGGGAGAGGTCAGACCTTGTGTGTGTATGTGTGTGTGTGTGTGTGTGTGTGCGTGCGTGTGTGAGAGAGGCTTACGCTGGGTGCAGTAGAGTCCTGTCCATCCTTGGCTGCAGTCACATTTTCCATCGCTGGTGCTACACTGGGCTCCATTATGACAGTTACACGTGTGGATGCAGTCTGGACCCCAAGAGCCTTGAGGACACACTGCATACACACACACACACGCACGCACACACAAGCTGTGGTGACCATCGATTCTTCCACTCACACAGAAATGCACAAAAGACAACGTATGTGGTGGCTAGCTGTTTAAGTGTATGTGCGCGCGCATGTGTGTGTGTGTGTGTGTGTGTGT
>CAAKHG010045066.1:0-14956 GCA_901007715.1 Dactylopterus volitans
TGACATTCTTGCAAGTGTGTGTGTGTGTGTGTGTGTGTGTGTGTGTGTGTGTGTGTGTGTGTGTGTGTGTGTGTGTGTGTGTGTGTGTGTGTGAGAGACAGGGGTCAGTGTCTAGCCTTCTGTCTGGGTAAAGATAAACAGACTGTGACCGATTCTCTAATAGTTTGGCTGAGCTCCACTAACCTGCTTCGCCGGGTGTGTAGGAGGATGATGTGATGCTGGCAAATAGGCAAAGTAGCTTTACCAACTGACTGCCATCGGAGTTTGATGCAGTGCCGTTGTGGGTCATATTACCTTTGAATTTCCCTTTCGAAAAAAACTCCCCTACGGAGCCGGTGGGCCCGAATTACAAGTCAGCGCAGCTGCAGACAGTTTTCACAGGTGTCGTCGTATCAGTCAGTGTAAAAAAAAAAAAAAAAGCAATTATAAATGGATCTGCCCCAAAATTTAAATGCTTCTTTCTCTAATTTCAGCCTATTAAGTTTTTTATACGGACGTTGGCGTTTAGCATTAAGTAGCAGTATATTGTTAGAAATATATATATATATATATTTTTTAATCTTGTTCAGCTGATCCAAGTTCATCGATCTGCATTCCGACACACCGGACGTTTGTCCTTGATGGGGAAAAATGATTTGGCAGACGGGCACAAGCAAACATTTGCACACATTATCTGTGTCGTTGTTGCTGTAAACCAGATGCTCCCGTCCGTCGGCGCCTTGTTCTCATTTGCATTTATGGCTTTTCACACTGCACAGCTTCTGCGAACTGGTGAACTCCCTGCTTCAGCAGGCCAAAGACCCCGTTCAGGACCTTGACCACCTCACCGGGACCGGAATACTAGAGGTCAGCCTCGGCCGCTCCCCCACCCCATGCGACGCCGGCGGTGCTGCATTTTAGGGCTTGACGCGCTTCGGCCGGGGGGGGGCATGACAGCTGAGTCACACTTTTGTGCATTGATAGCATGACATATCTTCAAGTTCAGGTATATTGTCATTCCTCGGCTAGCAGGTCATGCAGAAAGAGGGAGGGACTGAAATACAGTGCCCCTGGGGCTCATAAATGGTTAATTAAAGCAATGCGATAAAACAAGAGGAGCAGTAAAAGGCTCTTCACTTCAAGAAAGGGACGGCGCGGTTCACTATTGCCAATTATTACCCTTTTTTTTCCAACTGCATGTCATATCCCTGCAGCCTTTGCTTGTATTTTGTCTTTATCCCCGTTTCTTTTCCTTTACTAATAAGATTAACAGGAGCTCAGGTGAGAACGCCGACATAAACAAATGGCCGCATGCGTTAATTTTCCAAGTAAGCCTGCGTCTGAGCATTTAAAAGACAAAGGGCAGTTGAAATAGGGGGATAAATTGTGAAGAATTAAAATGGGGCAAACAGAAATGCATCTAGAAAGTTGCAGAATTAAAATGGGTAAAAGGAGTAATGCATCATATTCAGGAGACAATAATGCTTCCTGTTGAACGGGTGTACCTAATGAAGCGGTTGATGAGTGTGTACTAGAATGGCAAAAATTACATATTCAGCTGCTCACAAATGCATCAGTTGCAATACTTTATCGCATGGCCCAATGGCGGACATGCAGGCAGCAGCCAACGCTAGGACCGTTAATGTGCAACTCTAGAAGTTTTGAAAAATGTTTGTGGCGAGAAAGTAGTGACATGCAGGTTCCCGGTGTGGGGCAGGTTTATCCAGGGATCAGCTGTTTTGGATATTTGCATTAATATTTCCGTTGGCTTGTTCGCATCTGCTCAGAGGCGAGTGTGTCCGTGTGTGTGTCGCCTCCGCTGTGCACCGGGCGACCCCGCGAGCAGCCGCGGCCACGCATCATTTACTTGTACATTTATTTTGAATAACGCCCGGTCGTTAGCCCGATCCCAGCGGTGGGTTCATGCCTGTGCGTGACGCAGGTCGCACGCCACCGCAGTTTATATAGCAACGGATAAATATTTGGCAGCATCGCTATGAAAAATGTCCCAATATTAGACCGCATGCTTCATAAGTAGAGAATCAGCAATGGGTGAAGTTCTAAACGATCTCCAATATGCGTGTATTTCTCATGAAACTGCATAAATCATTAGCATTGTACGATCGTCACTCGTTCTCATATTCCCGGACTCCTCGCGTCGGGGAGAAACGCCTGTTCTCGCGCTCCAACACGTCCAACACTCAGGGCGTGTTGCTGCTTGTGGACCTCCTCAAACGCGCCTCGCCGGCGCCGTGTCCGCCTCCTCCCGCAGTTCATCTACGAGACCAATGAGAACGGCGACAAGGTGGTGCTGGGGAAGGGGACGTACGGCGTGGTGTACGCCGGCAGGGACCTGAGCAACCAAGTCCGCATCGCCATCAAGGAGATCCCCGAGAAGGACAGCACGTAGGAGCAAGCACACACACGCCGGCGCGCACACACACACACACACGCAGTTGTTTTTCAAGCTGCAGCGTCTCTCTCTCTCTCACGAATGTTTTCTCCAGAGAAGCCGTATTTGGCACAGATCTGGCAGAGATTGCGCTCACTGGCGTGCTCTGCACTCTCCGGGAGCTCCGAGGGGGAAATTTACGAGACTTTTTGTCGTCGTGCGTGTGACACGTGCGCGTTGCGAAATAAAGGATCCCACAGAAGCAAATGTGACATTTACATCACCTTTCAGAGATTAGCCGAGGGCTGAGTGGCGCCCATCTGATTTTGTCACTTGGACTTTTGGCCAAACTGATCAAATGTGCCAAATAATAATAGCCAGATATAGAATGACAAAATAAAGCATGGCTTTGATTATGATGCAGTGCGCAGCTGTTATCTGACATGATGTGTGTTGCCCTTCCAAGCCTCCCACAGTGAGACGCCTCACTGAGTTTCATATGAATTCCTCTGACAGTTTCTTTCAGGATTACTTATATTGCCAAACCTCATCATCACTCAGCCGCCTTAGATGTTTTTTTTTCTTCTAATTGTACCCGAATATTTGTTTATCAGAAAGGAAATAAGTTATAAAGCGTCAAGAAATTGTAGCCATGCGACTCTGGTGTTTGCTCTTGTTTTGTGTTTTTAACCCAAAAATACTGCATGTTTTTTTTTTTTTAACCCTTCTGCAGAGGCTTAATTTGTATTTGTATGCGTCCCCTTTGCAAATGAATGGACTTTCATATGAGATACGATGTTGGTGACCTCGAAGAATCCTCAAAACCTCCCGTTTTGTTTGTTTTTCTACCTCACCCAGGTATTCCCAGCCCCTCCACGAGGAGATAGCTCTGCACAAGAGGCTGAAGCACCGGAATATCGTCCAGTACCTGGGCTCAGTCAGCCAGGATGGTTTCATCAAGATCTTCATGGAGGAAGTACCAGGAGGTATGAAGCTAAACCATTTTTTTTTTTTTTTGGTGCTGACTCAGAAAATAAACAGTTCAAGGAAGCTATCTTTTAAGCTATCTATTATCTTTACACACACCCAAAAGTAGACATATGAAGAATTATTCACTGCTCACATTAAAGTGGCCAAAGAAAACACAAGTTTTTGCTCTTAAAAAAAATCAATAGATATTAAATTATCTGTCTGCTATGTTAGTAGGTTCCCGAAAGCAAGTCAAACGCCATAGCAACAGCTCCCAACAGCAGCCTGCAAACGAAGGAGTGGCCACATGGAGACCAGCCAGGCAGAAACATGTACTTCATTATAATAAGTCAACCAAAAATCCTTTCTGTTGCCACTTTATGTAAAAACAACATCACTCTCTGTGATGGCCCCTGATGTTTTTTGTTTGTTTTTTAAAATTTAATTCTTATAGCCAGTTCTACATTTAATGTAGATATGATTCGGCTTTTTTGTGGCTTTCTTGGGAAACTCTTTTTCCCAAGAAACTCTCGACCACATGGCAAGATACCGGAAACTACATAATTTCGACTGAACACATCTATAAAAACAACTAAATTTGTCATCATCTGGAGAGCTTTATCCCTGTTGGGCAGGGGTTCCATGAAACCGCCCTCTTCCTTCAAACTGTCAGACAACCATACACGCAAAGTTATGTGTGTGAGAGGGCACACACACTTCCTTGAACCACAAGGTTACCAAGGAAATTCAGACTTCAAAGCAGAGACAGTGCTTGCCTCATAGTAGAGGGCAAAAAAAACCCCTCTCTATATCCCAGCGTATTCCAACATGTGTTGCATTACATGGAAACAAAATGCATTCCAGTGTGACATTTAAAGGAGAAATTTTTTGTTTACTTGTGGTTTAGCTGAATTGGAAACTGTTTTCCTAAATAATTTTCCGAAACTGCCCCGGCCTGACTTTCAAATGTAACCCAGAATCTGTAATTATCCCCGAATGCCTCAGGGGCTAGACTCACGGAATTTCACATTCCCGTCTTTAGGGAGCTTGTCGTCTCTCCTGCGGTCCAAATGGGGTCCCCTGAAAGACAACGAAGCCACAATCATCTTCTACACCAAACAGATCCTCGAGGGGCTCAAATACCTTCACGAGAACCAGATCGTCCACAGAGACATCAAGGTGAGCGGAGGCCCCACCGACCTCCTGGAGATGTTTCCTGCAGGAATTTCCTTTTAGCTTGATGAGACGGGATGGATGTTGTTGTTGTTGTTTTTTTTGCTGCAGAACATACTGTAGATGCATGTGTCTTTGCTGCAGGGAGACAATGTGTTGATAAACACGTACAGTGGAGTATTAAAGATCTCCGACTTTGGAACTTCCAAACGGTTGGCCGGGATCAACCCCTGTACCGAGACGTTTGCCGGTAAGATTCTTTGTATCACACATTTGATCAAATATGAGGTCATAATGTGTATATATATATATTTTTTTGTTTTTTTAAGAGATGATGGCAGCTGTCATGTTTTAATCGGTGATTTTCCAATAGGAACTCTCCAGTACATGGCCCCAGAGATTATAGACCAGGGGCCTCGGGGTTATGGGAAACCGGCTGATATCTGGTCCCTCGGGTGCACTATCATAGAAATGGCAACAGGCAAAACACCCTTCCACGAGCTGGGAAGTCCTCAAGCGGCAATGTTCAAGGTAATGATGTGAAATTGATGACCTCCCAAGAGGTAAATGGGTTTTTTTGTTTGTTTGTTTTTTAAATTTCATTTTAGTAACAAAGAGCTAAAAACAAAAACAAATCAGAAATAATGTTAATAGCACCAAAAATCAAGAGTTACTAACTTCTGGATTCACAAGTCAATCAAGTGCGAGTTTGGATCAAAGGAGGAGACTTTATACAAAGAATTTCCAAGGAGCGAAGACTATGCAAGTGTGATTTTTTTTTTTAAATCAACTGTCGGTAACCTTGAAACAATCCCAACCACAACAGGTGGGCATGTTCAAGATCCACCCCAAGGTTCCGGAGTGCATGTCCGACGAGGCCAAGGGCTTCATCATGAACTGCTTCGAGCCGAACCCGGACGACAGAGCCACGGCCTCGGAGCTGCTGATGGACAGGTTCCTCAAGTCGTCCCCCCGAAAGAGGACCAAGGCTCTGCAGGAGTCGGAACCGAAGGACGTCCTTTCCGCTGGTGAGGATTTTGTGCTCTTTAAATTTTCAGGGCTGCTCTTATTCGCAATGTACTGTTTGGTTTTTAGTGTTGATAAGCATCTAAATTCATAGAAATAAAAAAAAAAAAATTGTGAATGATTTTCCTGAATCTAATCTATTATTAATGCACCTCTGTATTAAGTGTTAGTGTGTAATCTGGTGTAGATCTTCTAGATTTCCAACAGTATCTAACCACAATCTTGTGGCTTTTTTAAAAATTTATTTATTTTTTTTATTCAGCTGACTATCAGCGCAGCCTTTCCGTGCCCATCTCCATCCTGGTGGAGGACACCGACTCGTCCTCGGATTCGATCGACCTGTCCTGCTCTCTGGACCTGCGGAACCGGTCCAGCCGCAGGGCCGAGCAGATCTCGGAGAGCCCCACTTCCACCGGCAGCTTCCTGCCGTGAGTTGTTGCGCAACACGATGCACGCTCATAATCTCGGCGTCGGCCGCGACTCTTTATCGGATCTTAACATCGGTGGCATAACCACACTGAGGTTTTCCGTCAGGGCGGTAGGTGAGGCGACATCCTGTGTAGGCACCGCATTTGCGCGCGGCAGTATTGGTGTGCACGCCGCAGTCATTGGGGTCAGAGCACAAAATAAGCCATGCAGCACATCTGCATGATAATTCAAGTGTAACACGGCTGCTGCTGCTCCACCATTTCATTCACTTTCCCTGTGCCTTCGGTCTGGCCTGGACAGACGGCTTTGACGCGCTGATCCCACTGACGTCTTTATCGCCCCCTGCTGTCCCAGGCTGCCGGAGGACTCGCCGTCAGGCATGTGCAGCCCGGCCATGACAGAAGAGAACATTGGTCTTTTCATGTTGCGGAAGGACAGCGAGAGGAGGGCGACTCTGCACCGGGTGCTCACCGACTACATCGGCCACGTGGTCTCGAACATACAGGAGTCCGTGCCTCAGGTAGGCGGAGTCCGTGCCTCGGGTAGGCGGAGTCCGGCGGTCTGAGCGCCGCGCTCGGCTCCCCGCCGAGACCGATGCCGCACGCGCGAGCTGCTGATGCTGCAGGTCCCCTCGAATATATCAACGCCAGCCGCGTCTTTATGTGTTAAATCATTTGCCTGATTTTCGGTTTAGTCAAAACAAATGCAGAGTTGTGATTATAATTATTTACTGCAATTTCTGTGGCTTATTTTGCTGAGAAAGGCGTACTTGCATGCTGGAAAATATAATCTCCCCCTACTTTGACGCTTTTCCCATCCCAAATATCAGAATGTTTCCTATTGAAGTCTTCAACTCAAGAAATACTGTATAATGTTTATATACATTATACATTACTGTCTTACTTTTTTATGTGGGTGATGCATGATGGAGTTTGGCACCAAGCCTTTGTGGATATCAACATAAAAACATTATTGTCGTTTTCTCATTCGCTCTCCAGCCACAGTAAATCATCTCGTATTTTTGCAAGTAGTCTCACAGGATTAGGAAGTCATTATGATGGTTATGTGTTATTTTTATTATTTATAAGGTTCTGGCTGTTGTTTTTTGGTCTTAAAAAGGGTATTTGTTCATAATAAGGTCACTGAGTCCTTATTTGTGTTCTTATCTCCAAATTAGAAAATTTAAGAAAAAAAAAATCACAGCAGCCACACAGCATGTCTGTCTGAATCAAGTGTGAAGTAAAAAATTTAAGCCTTTTTAAAATCCTGTTGAAAGCTTGGCCGTATTTTTTCTTCCGCGCAAATGCAGTTGTAAGTCATATTATTACCCTCTTTTTCCTTCCCGCCTATAATTTCCCCCGTTTTTCCCTTGATTGAGTCCGTTTGTCTGTTTTTGCATCGAAAGTTAAACCCAGACTTGTTTTTTCTTGGAAATTTCAGAGGCAGTAATAAAATGTTGATGTCACTGCAACGCTGAATGACTTCACTGGCCTAAGGGAAAGCAATCAGAGCGACAGAAAAACACATAATAATGGTGTTTTGAAAAATCACCTCCCAAAACTCATAGCTACCATGCCTAAAATACTCAATCAGTAACTGCCAAAAAAACAGGACAATTTTATCTGTTGTTATTGACGTGAATATTAACACAATTTGTTTTTAATGCCTCCAGAAGACTAATTAAGAACTGCACACACGCGTCTCTTCATTTTGTGTTGAAAGCACGACGAGGGATCATCGCTCACCGCCGACCACATCAATAAGCTCATCTGCTGCCTGCGAGAAAACATCCGCTCCCCGGACAGGAAGCAGCTGACCAGCGGTTTGCTGGAACTCAGGGTCGCGCTGCTCAACGCTGCAGTACCTCCAAACAGCCTGCAGGCAGTGCTGTTTAGCTTCCAAGACGCGGTGGGTTCATCGAGATTCAATGCACAGATTCTCCCGGCAAGATTCTCCGTGGTGTAACCAGTGGACGCTTAGTCTTGATAGATTTTATTTTTTTATTTTTTTTAATGGAATCTCCCATCATGTGCAGGTCAAGAAGGTGTTGAGACAACAGCAGGTGAAACCTCATTGGATGTTTGCTCTGGACAACCTGCTGAGGCAGGCGGTGCAGGACGCCATCACGGTGCTTCTACCAGGTTGAGCTCGCTCGTTTTTTCATATTCTTCCTGCGCCGGCGTTAAGCTTACATCCTGCGAGGCGAACGTGGATGTTGCAGGGCAGCTTTTTGAACACCGCTGGCCATATTGTTTCCACGTGTGTGTTAAGTGTGCGCACCTTTGTTTATTCGATCGCTCTCCTCTCTTGTCTCTCAGAACTGAAGATACAGCTGCAGTCCTCGTTTGAGTTTGAGGACGGAGCATCGGAGGACCCGTCTGCCGACCCGGACACGCCCGTGGTCCTCGCCCCTGAGCAGGGAGTGGAGATAGTAAACGCGCAGCATCCAGCGGCCGCAGATGAGGTCCTCGCGAGCTCCGGCTACCCCACTAACTTGGTCCTCAACGACACCTGTCAGCTCAGCGAGAACCTGAGAGACCTACGACTAGAGACCGGCAGGTAGCCTCTCTTTGTCATGACTTTCTAGAATGAACACACTTCATAATACTTGATTCTCATTTAGGCCATACTCAGCAATTAGAGGTCTTGTTATTCTCATTTTCAGGTTCATCTTTTTATTCTGGGTGTCGACTAGAATAGCTTTTACATACTTAAATGTAAAAAAACAACATTATTTTCTCATACTGTCCATTGCTGCTGCACCAGTCACCCATAATATTAAAACCACTGCATGTTTACCATAGAATAGAATACAATGCAACACCCCTGCAGTGAGTTCTATGTTTAATTTTCATTGATACTGATAACTGTTATTGTAATTCGTGATGCTGTTGAGCTGTTATACTGTTCATAATATGGGATTACCAACATATTTTTAAATTACAGTCCCAATAACAATCACTGTAATGTGTCAACAACTTTCTCAAACAGATTCAATAAAAAAATCCTCATAAAACTAGTCCTGGAGGGAGAATTTATTGCAGGGCTGTTGCATTATATTCTATAGTAAACAGGAACCGGTTTTTATGTCACGCCTGATCGGAGCTTGTCTGTGGCAGTGACAAAGAGACGGGCGGTTCGTTGTTTTCCGAATAACGTCCTTTTGCAGACATTTTACACGGAAAGGGCTCGTCATACATTCAAAGGAGGCGGAAACTCCAAAAAGCTCTTTGACGCGACGTCGTAATCATTTCTGCCGAGTCACGATGGCTGTATGTGTTCCAGACTGCTGAGTCAGCTCAGCGAGAAGGAGCGCGAGTACCAGGAGCTGCTGAGGAGCTCAGTCCAGAGGAAGCAGGAACAGATTGATGCCCTGAGGAAAGACACCGCAGGTCCAGTTTGTTTTTAAGCACTACGGTGTCCGCGCTTTCAAAACACCAGATGTGCTGAAATGAATCCACAACTGTCTGTGGAAACACATTTATTTCGTACTCAAACAGGTTAAAACAAACATTTAGGATTATCTCTGTTGTCATTTCTGGAGAGCTCAGCCTGTCGCCCTTTGATTAACCTCCCAAGCATTGCACCAAGTGACCCATCCCTCTGTGGTTTATCTGCACCTTTTGTAATATTCGTCACTGTTTCCGAGCAGTCGCACCAGTCAGTTCCTCCCGCTCCTCGGCTTCGGGCGCTGGATTTCTGTCGAACTGGTTTGCGTCTGAGCACCTGATGTGCTCAGACATGACTTGTCGTTCTGGATTAATGATTATATTCAGTCTGGCAGCAGAAGCATGTTATTTTGTTGTTGTTGTTGTTGTGTAACATTATCACCACGAGATACTGAAGGCTTGTAACGTGCAACGTTTGGACTGATCTGATCTGAAAACTCGGCTGTTACGTCTGCCCAACGTATAGATGCCTCACAGAAACGGTCTGACCCAGAAACGAGGGCGCTGGCCCGCTGGTTGGAGGCGATCCCTGTAGATCAGCACACGATTAATAAGGTAAATTCAATAGCTGCTTCATGGTTTGTTTGTTTCTTAACTCCCGAGGCTGTTACTCATCCACCTGCCGTTGATCCAAACCTGTGCGATCCTGTTTTTTTTTTTTTTTCTAGCTGCTCTGTCATGACTTCACCTTGGACTGTCTCCTCCACATGGCCTGCAGGGATGACCTGATCTACTGCGGAATACGGTGAGTCGGCGCCATGCGCAGCCGCCGTCACGCAGCCGCCGTCACGCAGTCGGCCCACCCACGGAGACGCCGATGGGGCAAACGATGCTTGAGAGGAACAGCTCAGTCTTTTCTTTTTGCGAGTTTGAAATATGTCACCAGTGCATTTTTCGGTCAATTTCTTTTTCTTTTTTTTTTCAATTAAAAAATTTGTTCAATGTTACTGTCTCAGAGGAGGTATGCTGTGTCGGATCTGGGCGGCCGTCACCGGGCACAGGAAGACCCGGTTCAGCGCGATCGCAGAGGACAGCGAGGACACGCCTCTTTAAGGGCCGCTGACGCTGAAGATGGCGAGGGCGGATTGATTGACAGGCTGGTCCTGTGTCGTTTGCGGGATCACAAGGTCGCGATGAATGACTTTGCTAAGGAACTGATGTAAAGATAAAATGTGGATTTTTCTCCAACTGAATGTATTTTTTTAAATGAATACTGACCATTTCATTTTTACTTTATAAGTTGCCAGCAAATTTTTTTTTTAACATCCTTCTCAGGGCGTTAGACTGTAATTATGCTTTCAATATAAAAGCTGCATAGGAGAGTGTTGCTTTTGTCTGTAAGCAGACATTTTGTGCCTTCTAATGATGCTGTGACCTGTTTTTTTTTTTTTTTTTTTTTTTTTAAGAAAACTTTATAGGATTTTATTAAGTTATTAAGGCTCTCGAGTACTTAAAGTTGACGTTGTTGCATTCAAGGGAAAGCACCATTTGTGACTGTTTTGAGGCCGTGACTCAGGCCGGAAGAAGTGCTGGCTGGTGCCGCTTGCTCGTCTGTTTTCACACTGTTGACATCGCCATAGAAACAGCCACATGGGATTCATGCGCCTGTCGACTGTACGTGTGTGAGTGTGCGCGTGTGTGTTCTGTGTTTTACTTGAGTCCTGGCTGCTTCCGTGCTGAAGTGTTAATACTCTGTGTTACTCTGACAATCCAAAAGTTGGATTTGAGCGTAGATGATGCATGGAAACCAAAAAAAAACAAAAAGGGAGACGAACCTCTGCATCGGATCAGTGTGGAATAAATGCAGCCGATGTGAACTTGAACGTGCCGTATCTGATTCGTCTTTTCCAGTGTGTCCTTCATGCCTCATAATCTCAGCGTTCCTGTGTGAGTTCAGAGGATGTTCGTTGTTTTGATCTGCACAAAGGCTTGTTAAAAGCTCCCGTGCTCTGTCAATAATGTGACCTCACTGACTAAACAGGGCTTGGCCCCCTAAAGCATTCGTTACTTATCAGTCAGAATGTTGTTTTGTAAAAGTAACTGTAAAATTAAAGGATGCAACCATCATTGTTTTTTTTTTTGTTTTTTTTAAATAACCATTACCAGTTGACCTGATTCTTTTTCCCTGGATTTGATAACCTTTGGTGATCCGCAGTGCTTTTTTTGAGTTGATATATTGTCTTAATCCAACGTGAGATGTTGCACAAGCCAAATCATTATTTAAAGAATTTTCACGTATGACAACATGTTTTATAGCCGTCACCTTTCGAGCTATTATCCATGTAATTAAAAGGAGCTGCTGTGTTGCAGTTCATATACATACCAAGGCAAACGCCTGCTAAGATTTAGAACCGCCATGTGTGTCATCAAAAATTTACGAGGTCCTTTGTTTGTTTATCATTATGATGTTCAAGAACTCTCCGCTGCCCTTGGACAAAACATATTCAGTCTGTCACAGGGAAGAGCAAAGTGTTTGATTTATTCTTGCAATAATGGAAAAACACTGGAAGAAAAATCTGAGGATAAGAAGTCCAATAAATCAAGCCTTGCACTTCCGCCGCTGTCCTTGGGTGGTGTCAGAATGGAAATTAATACCAAACTCGATTTGGTTCATCTTGGATTCTCACTCTACTCCCCTGATTTCCTGTTGTCGTTGGGTTTTTTTTAAATGAATTGATTTTATGATAAATGCACAGGGAAATGTTTCTTTTTGGCTTGTGTGTGAAAATTGAGTTTTTTTTCAGCTGCTGCTAACAGGATTTCGATATAAAGGAAATAAAGCAATGCTGCTCCACCAGGTGCCACTGAGAGCAACTTTCGATGCCCAACTAACTACTGCGGCAGAAATGACGGACGTTTATCAGGTCTTTATTGCTGTTTGCTTGCAATTAAAAAAACATTTTATGGCACACCTTGGAGCTTGCAGATACACATTTTGGATAAAATCCTTGAAAATGATTTCTCCAATAAATAATCATTAGCTTTTTTTTTTCCTGGTCAGTTTTCCGTTCAAAAACACAAGCGTAAGCTGACAAAGTGGCCACGATGTTCTGCTAATATGCTGCGTCAGCTAAGATTCGCGGTTCAGCAGCAGCCGTCGACTCGGAACGCATTTCTTATTACAGATAATTGAACGTGAGCTCGGCTCACTGACTCTCTTATTCTAACAAGCTTTATAGGGCAATAGCATCAGGGTTGTCTGGGTAATAGGATGCAAACTGTTAGGTTTGATCAGACGAAATGGTACACGCAGCGTTAACATGCTCGGGTTGGGGAACCGATGTATTCGCAACGGAAAGATTGGAACAGTCAAGGTCACAGTGTTGCTTCTTTGTTTCCACAAGATGGATTTTTTTCCCCAAAAAAAACATTCATTCTTTTTTTTTATTTTTTTTATTTTTGCCAGATAGATTTCCATTTATTATTCCGTTATCTGGTTTTTAGGCACAATGGGAAGTCGTGTCATCTGCACTCCAAAGCCCTTCATCTCTGCTCTGTCTGGAGGTGGAGCTAAGCCACTGATAGGCAAATAATGAGGGCTGCTGTCAGGGGGGATTTCGGCGAGGGACTTCTCGGGGGATTGAGGACACCACACTGGGAGGCCCAGAACCTCGGGGATTACCGAGCTCACCCTCTTCACTGCCGGCCCCCGTAGGACGGGGTCACCCCACCGTCCTGGACTCAGCCTCTACCAACACGGAAGTCTGAATTTGATCCTTTCTGACGGCATTTGAATTCACCCCGACTTTCCCGTCCGACGATCACATGCGCCGCCGCAGACACTCGTTCATCATTAGTTTTATAACTTCATTAACTGCAGAGCTCACCGACAAGGTGGCTGTCGGCGCTGGCATCACTAAGCCCTGCACAAGTTGTCTTCGGAAATGCCTGCATGCCTGCCGGCACTCGTGTGCTGCATGCACATGAGGCCCAGGTCAGGGCCAGTCTGCCCGTTATTTCTTTCCACAACTGGTTTTATAACTCTCTACCACACCATTCTTTTTTTTTTTTTTTTTCCACGACCCGTGCGTGCAGTCAAGCTGCGCAACACACATGTTCACGTGACAGTAGATTACGAGCACATTCTTTGCACCGCTGATTGATGACAACGGCGTGTTGGAATCTTGACCTGCGATTCGGTGTCGAAGGAACAGTGAGTCAGAGTTTTGTTTACATACATGAAAACTAGCTAGAAGATGGAGCGACGCTTCAGGCAGTTCACTGGAAAAACAACAGAGTTGCGTCATAGACTATGTTTGGCTTTGCAGAATTTAATAAATCGCTGTAAGCGGCGGTTAGTCCAGAATTAGAATTGGCCAGACAGGACGTTCACATACCAGCAATGAATATGATATGATTGTCGCAGGTTTTTTTTCCCTCACTGGCTCGGAGGTATCGAGAATTAATCTGGGCTGTAACCCAGAGAGTCGAATTAAAACTACTAATCTCTGTCTGTGTGTGTTTGCACCAGACATTACTAATCTTGTAGGGACATAAATATGATGCCGCACTGGCATGGTTGGGGCCGAAATATAAAATTTAGGCAAGTTTAGTGGGAAGCTGTGCCCCCAGGGTAAGGTTAGGTTTCAAAGACGGCGATCTGGAGTAGGTGCTAGTGTTTGTTTTCGGAAGGTTTCATGGAAATTTAAATTAACTGGCCGTCATGTCCTCTGAAGCGAGGAAAAAAACGACCGGGTGTGTGTGAGACAAAAGCCTCACAGAGGTTTGACCTGGAGACCTTTCACCCGGAGTTTATCTCTGTTGTGCCGCCGTCACTGTGAGCACCATTCACATGACATTAAATCACTTATTTGAATCTCTTAAGCCAGACTTTGTGACCTTTTAGCATTAATGAAACCTTCAGTAAGCACTTTCTATTCTTCCATGTATATGAAATGAAATGTGGAACTCGCCATAACTGGAAAACTCTCATATACTAAAACTCAGCTTTGCAAATTGTCTGCGAGGTTAGCGCTCAGCTTGAAGAAGCACAAAAAACCTTAGTTCTCTTCTCTGACTTTTTTGGATTTAAAATAATAGCCTCCTGGATTTAATCTCAATACAGAGATTAGCATTTTAGCACAAAACAGAGCAACTGGCCACGAGTGTCCACATAGGCACAACAAACTCATGGACCATGTCTATCAGGCCTGTGATGTCATCGATGGAAGGAAAAAACAAGAAACATATACAAGTATGTTAATGAATCATCGTTTGATAGTTACAACGAGTCTGCATCGATTCCAACTGCTACAAGTTAGCATAATTTTCATTTTAAGGATCAACAACAAGTTTGAACCAATACAGGAGTTTCTTGCTGGTTGGAACTGGGATTTGTTTTATATCTTTTTATGGTACAAAGAGCGTGAAAAACCTTTCACATTTCACGAATTCATGTAGTACCACATCAGCACTGAGTGTTTTTATGTCCCAGCTCACTTGTCCAACATGTGGCCCTTCGCTTGCTTCATCTAAGTCAACATGGCCCCCCGGACAAAACTGCTGCCCACCCCTGCACTTTTGTCTTCCAGCTTCCACT
>CAAKHG010045067.1:0-14667 GCA_901007715.1 Dactylopterus volitans
CCCACACACACACACACACACACAAACACGCGCGCACATACACACATAGACTTTCCATCGCTTCAGAGGACATTACATTGACCGGAGACTATCCTCACCTTTAACCTGACCTTGACTTTATTTTAAACTTGCTTTGACTTGAAAGTAACTATAATTAAAAAAAAAAAAAATTCTAATAATTATTATCCAGTGTTTTGTACATTTGGCTTATAGCGATGAGCCACGCGAGCATCGTCAGGGACTCTGCGAGCTCCCGCCGGCCTTGCCGAGCTCTGGTGCAAGTGACTCAACTTCCCGGCGACCTTCCCTCTGCCCCGATGTTGCGATCAAGTCGGCGGGTTCATCTTTCTTGTGGTCCACGGACAGGTCCCGCTTAGATGGCCTCCTGCCAGGGAGAGATCTCCGGCTATTTTCCATTACATCTCCGCAGTTGGCTAACATGGACTGACAGACCACACTGCTGGACACCCACGGAGGACAACAGACAGGGAGACAGGTGGCAGGGCTGGCTGACAGATGCGAATACAACCACGTAATTTACTACAGTGATCATTCAACCACCACATTGGTGGTTGAATGCAGGAAAGGTAGTAAAACGTCTCAAATTCAAATGCAGATATTGATCCCGCTGACCTAAAGATGAAAAACGGAGTCTTAAAATACAGCTGGACTTGACTTTTTGACCGACGGCGACGCCGTTTTTGCTTTGTTAAGAGTTCCGCAGTTTCCAGCGCGGTTCCGAAGAGCACCGGGAGGTTTTGCGATATGATTTGGGCTGCGGCATTTTGTTCAGGCTGAGCCGACTTGGTTTAAAGAGCGATGTAACCGTCAAAGACGATAGAAAAAAAAACAAAGCGAGAGAGAAGCGTGCTTCAAGTCTGAACCAGTCTTGCTCAAACCCCAGACAGCACTGAGATCCATTCCACTCATAAAAGAGTACCGTGCCGTTTGTTTCACACAGAACCGTTGTCAATCTAATTAAGTGTTTAATTGACTGGATGACTCACTGATTCCGATCTGCATCCACACGAGTCATTGCAGCGGCCAAAACCGCACGAGAGACGCGGTTAAAACCTGAGTACGATCATCCTGTCTGTCTCTCGTCCGCTCCTGCCAGGTTGATTTGACCTGAAAGCGGCCCCATGATGGAGGAGCTTCACGACGTCCAGCTGACTGAGATCAAACCGCTCCTGACCGGACAGGTGAGGGGGTCAGGGTTGCCCGGGTCACGCCGCCGTATCATGAGCTGATTAGATCGTTGAACAAGGTGCTGTTCGGCCATAGAATGAAAATAAACAAACATGGCAGTTACTATATTATGGTCCTACCAGATGCTTCACAAAGGAATATTTGATAAAATCCTTCTCAGGTTACGAACAGCATTTATTAAGTTATTCTGGGTCTCTGATTTATTTTCCCTCATAACCTTTGCAGTCTTGGGTCTCAAATTGCATTCATAAAAAAAAGGGTTTTAATTGGTTTTTGAATAAAACGTGAGACCAGCAGAGACCGGACCTATGGTGCTTTTATACTTTGGCCAGCACGATTGTTCAACTAGTGTTGAGTTGCAACATATGTGCCATTTAGAATGTCTTTAAAAGTCATTTATGCTTCAAGAACCTCTCTCTACCAACCCCCTCCCCCGACCCCGCAGAACGGGAGAAACCTCCAGGACTTTGACTGTCAGGTGAGTCCAGCACCAACACGTCACTCGTCCACGCAGCCTTTCGTAACATTGTGGATGTGAGAGAGATTTTGGAATTTGAGCAAACCGTAATTCAAATACAGCGGAGAATCATCAGAACATCTAGCACCTACATTCGTAAGAATGAATCTGTCCCCAGCTCTTCGATCTCCGGAAATATCAGTCTTCATGGCGATAGGAATTGATATCATATGTGCAGTTTTATAGTAGCAACGCACACAAGCGAGCACGACGCTGCCGCCGGCTCTGCTGTGTAGGAGGCGGTTCCAAAAAAAGTAACAACTTGTGTAGTGATGAGGTCTGCTATCGTGAACCTGCGTAGAGTGAGAACAGAGCATCCACATCACCGCAGCCTCAGGCAAACGGTGACCCCCCCCTCAGCAGAAACACCAGCTCAATGAACAGGCCTGGAACATTCGCCGAGACGCTTTAATGAGAGTCACAGGATCTGATCGGCCGAGGTGAACTTTTATGTTAGCTTTGCAACAGTGAGTCAAGCGGCATGCAGGAACAAAAAAACAACAACGGACACAACAGTCACAATCGGTAGCAATCAGTTGGGGGGGGGGGGGGGGGGGGGGGCGCAGGAGTCGGCTGAAATGAACCGGAGTCACCTGGATAATCGGCAAACGTCACAGGCAGCGGGTCAGTCCGCATCAGCGGCTGATCGGAGTTATTTTAGATGTGAGCCGAAGCTTCTCTGCATCTTTGTCAACAACGTGCCGCAGAAAGGGTTCATTCAGGTGGGAGATAAACTCAGGTCGGGGGGAGAGACTCCAGCGTTTCTGACGACATCTCCAATCTCAGTATGCGCCAAGTATTTCACAATTTAACATCAGCCAGAACAACATCTCATTTGCGTTGGTTTGCGGACGATATTTGACAGTTTGAAACATCTGACGATTGTATAGGCGATCAGGACAGTGCAGAGTAACACTGAAATGATACACTTTGTTTACACAACACTGCTCTAAACACAGTTACGAAATCCTTTACCATTAAAGCAATGGTAAATGTAATAAAATTCTAAACTGTGAAACGATGATACAAAATACATTTGGAAATCACAGTGAATTAAAAAGTACCAGTCAAGAGAAGATATGCAACAAAAGTGAGTTGTAATAACAGATTTGATAGAAGATGCCGAGTTTCCCTACTTAGATCCTTAGGCAAAGAACCAAGAGTGGGGACCTGATGGAGTTACTGATGTAGACAGGAGCCAAACCATTCAGGGCTTTAAAAAAAAAGCAGTATAATCTTAAAATCATTTCTAAAAAGGGGAGAGGGGGTCAACAAATGGAAGCAAGGATTGGTGTCATGTGGTTGCTTCTCCTTGTATGAGTCAAAATCCTGGCAGCCATAGTCTCTGGATGCTATGCCTGCTAATTCCATAATAAAGCGCACTGCAATAGTTAAGTATGGAGGAGATAAGAGCGTGGATGACCCTCTCTAAGTCTGTGGACAAAAGGAAGGACGTGATTTTGGTCAGCTGTTTCAGTATTGCAAAACAGGACTGCACTACTCAAGTCATCAGGGTATCAAGTGACTGATCTGTGTTAAAGATGACTCCAAGGTTGCAGGTTTCATTCCGAACATAAGCAGATAAGGCACAGAGATCAGAGGATAGAATATTAATGCTGCCAATACTGCAGACACAGATATTAAATAAAATGACATCTGATTTTGAATCGGCTTCAGGAAGTTTCTGGACCTCTAATTTTTAATCCCAGAGGTATAGGAAATAATCCAGGATGCTTCCATGTCGCCAGGCTTTAAGGGGACAGTACAACTTGGTGCCATTCACAAAGCAATGGGAATCTGTGCAGTGCCTGAGCAGGATTTGCCCCAAAAGGTTGTATGTAATCAGAGAACAGGAGCGACCCCAAAATCATGCCTTGAGGTGCACCTAGAAATAATATAGCGCTGCATGCAGGTCTGTCATTTTTCTAATAGGTTTGTTAAGTGTGATTTCTGTGTGGGATCAGAGGAAGAGGTAGGAGAAGACTAAAAAATAAAAGGGGAGCCAGAGATCAGATGAGCACCAGTGATAGGAGAGGAGAGGAAGGTACCAGATCACAAAGTAAAACGAATCACCGAAGGATGGAAGATGGACTGTAAGTAGCTTCAGCCAATGACAACAGAGGTTATTCTTATACAGTAGATCCAATCGCACTGCCCTGTCTCACTCTATAACTCGCCCTCCCTCTCTTGCGCTCTCTCGCTGTCTCTCTCTCTCTCTCCCTCCCTCCCCTCTACTTGGCAGAAGGCTGAAGGGGAGCAACAAGGCTTACCTCCGTCTGCTTCTGCTCTATCTACTGACCAGTGTCTTTTTCTTCTTTCCTGCTTGTCAGTCCTTCCATCTAACTGTCCTCTTCCTCCTCCTCATCCTCTTCTTCTTCTTCTTCTTCTCTGTCAGGATGTCAGACGCTCTGGAGTTGCATCAGGTTTCCTGTTCTTTAGGAGTTGGGGTGGTGAGTTAGCTAGTTAGCCTGCTCTCCTGAGTCATGCTTTGCCAGCTGGTAGCTTACAGCAGTCAGCCTTTCAGCCACTTTAGCCCGCTTGCCTCGTTTTCCTGCGTACACGATGCTAGCTGGCTGGCAGGTAGCTGTTTCTGTCCTGCCCACCTGTAGGTATTCTGCTCCAGTTAAATGATAGAGTGGCACCCGTCAGCGTAGCACGTTCAGTTATGTTTCACAAAACATCAGCTGAAGAGCAAAAAAAAAAAAAAAAAGGGCCTGAAAAGAAGGTACAGATGAATTTGGGGTTTGAGATTTTTCTCTTCAGTGCAGCAAAATGCACCAAATTCTGATATTTCTATGCGATAAACCGACTGCGTGCACGTACATGTGAGGAAGCTTACGATCCAATAATAGATCGGTCTGGTGTCTTTTCATTAATAGGATTAGCAGACAACACGTGAGCCTGCAACATGTGAGGACATTCACCAGCCTGCTCCTGTTTCTACCTGAAAGGAGCTAAACATGTGTTTGTGTGTACAGCGCAGCCTCACGTTGGCCTCCGAGGCCACAACACTGTTGACTTGGAATCACATTGATCCACAGTCACTAAGTCTGTCAAACTTTCTTTCTAAACAAAAAAAAAAAAAACAAATTTACCTGAGTGTTGTTATAGACTCTTTTCGGCCTCTGATTTCTGGCCAAGTTGAAATGGTCACTTTTTCACTGAGCAGGTATTTTTATTTCTATATTATTTTTATCTGATACAGGCGGTGTTGCACTCTCTTCCCTTCCTGCAGACACTCTTGATTACGCAGGTTTCCTCTATGGTTTCCTCGTAGGTTCTTCAGATATCTGAGAATGTTTTGGACCGCTGTGATTCCAGTTGAAAGCTGCTTAATGGAAATATACGATTTTTTTTTGTGGGCTTAGCACCAGTGTAATGATGCATCTTCATTTGTCTATTTTCTTCGCTTGGTTGGCAAATTGGAGGCATTCAGGTCCAGCTGTTTTATCGATAAACAATTTCTGGTTGGATTTTTTTTTACAGAAAATTTACTAGATCATTTAGCATCATCTTTTGCTTTTAATTGCTCTGCAGACATTTTGACTTGTTCCGGCAGGGAAAGCTGAGAAGCTGTTAACACACCAGTCATTTCAAATGTCCCAACAAGCCATAACAGCAAGCAGCGCTCACACCCGCAGGACCCTGACCTCAGATCTGCTAAATAAAGCTCTGGCTTTTTTTTTGTTTTTTTCTACTATGACATGTCAGGGTGTCTTTCTTACATTGACAGAAACTTGTATGCACAGTATGTGTCCACCGCTCTTAATTTTGAATTTAAAAGTTTTATGAAACATTGCTACATATGATTACGATGCGAAATACACATTTAACGCCGCATGCGGTTGCGAGATGCGTCTTTGTTGGCGTTCAGGCTGTTTTAAAAGAAACACAAAACCGTTCCCTCATGACTCAGTGTCAGCCCTCGTGATGCTGCTTTGCTCTGAGCTTCACGCATCTTAGAATGGAGGTGGGAACTGAAGGCTCCCTGCTGGCTCTTGCTCTTAAGACTGGTTCTCCTCGAGGTTTCAGCCCTCGCGCCGTTGCTGCTCACACCATGATTAATGGTGGTCGCTTGCTGTGTCGTTGTCAAGGAGCACGACGTGGAGACGGCGCACGGTGTTCTGCACGTTACCATGCGAGGGGTTGCCAAGGGTAACCGACCCACAATCCTCACCTACCATGACATTGGACTCAACCGTGAGTGAACGCACACATGTTGCCCTGACAGTACACGAACGGTCCACACATACGTTATAGCTGAAATGTCTACTAATGTTGCGTGTGCGCGTGTGTGTGTGTGTGTGTGTAGATACATCTTGTTTCAATAGCTTGTTCAACTATGAAGACATGCAGGAAGTGA
Source organism: Dactylopterus volitans (assembly GCA_901007715.1). Lineage (NCBI taxonomy): Eukaryota > Metazoa > Chordata > Actinopteri > Syngnathiformes > Dactylopteridae > Dactylopterus > Dactylopterus volitans. The sequence continues at coordinate 6,090 of CAAKHG010045067.1, forward strand.
CACAGCATTTCTCGGTTCTGCACATTGATGCCCCGGGACAGCAGGAGAATGCTCCAATATTCCCCACTGGGTAACACACACGCACACACGCCACAGCACGCCACCCTCGTCATTGCCTATTTGGTATTATGCAAAAGCACATGAGCCTGGAAAACGCACTTACAGCATTGTTTTCTCCCCGATTATGACGACCTCTGTCCTGCACCTGTTGAGATCCTGCAGCAGAAGTTGTAGTTCAGATGGCAGACAGGTTTTAGCAAGGAAAAAAAATCATAACATGGCTACTCTATACTGAGCTTTTATAAAGTGGGGTGGGAGAGACAGATTCCCCTGTGTGGGTTTATCTCGAAATAGACAATGGTTCCAAATACACACCGGTGGTGTCTATTATCTAAAAAAAAAAAAAAAAAAAAAACATGTTTAAATGAATGTTTGCGTGTGTGTGTATAGGTACCAGTACCCCACCATGGATGAGCTGGCCGAGATGCTGCCGTCTGTCCTGACACAGCTACAGTAAGTCTGCTATCTCCTCTTCCTCGGAGTGTATCGGAGGTACTATAGTAGCGGTTGACATTGGTGTGTGCGTGTGTGTGTGTGTGTGTTGTTATCAGGGTGAGGAGTGTGATTGGTATCGGGGTTGGAGCTGGAGCCTACATCCTCACCAAACTTGCTGTGAGTAAATCCACTGAGGTGATATTTTTTGGCACACTCTGCAAGATGGAATCAGCTCATCTGCTGACTGTGGTGATGATGATGGATATTGATGGTGACGATGGATGATGATGGATGATGCGGCTGGTGATGGAGCTGATGATGATGATGGATGATGTTGTGTTGCAGTTGAATGAGCCCAGTCTGGTGGAGGGTTTAGTTCTGATCAACATTGACCCCTGTGCAAAAGGCTGGATGGACTGGGCTGCCTCCAAGGTCATATACCCGCGCATGCACACACACACACACACTCACACGCGCGCAGAAACCCTGTTCAAAGTAAATTACTGTATATTGAAGGAGCATAATAAATTGTACTGAAACAAAGTGCTTCCTGCAGCTGAGCGGCTGGACCAGCAACCTGGTGGACGTCATCATGGGACACCATTTCAGCACTGTGAGCACTGAAGCAGAGACGTGTGTCGGGAGCCATTGCTGTTATGAGGCTGCTGACCCGCCTCCACTGACCCGTCAAACACGTGTGCGTGCGTCTGTGTGTGCAGGACGAGCTAACGGAGAATAAGGAGATCATCCAGACGTACAGACTCCACATTTCTCAGGATATACCGCAGGACAACCTGGCCATGTTTTATGCCACCTACGACAGGTGTGGACACTGGTTTTGCCTGGTTTTCATTGTGTTTGTGTGACACACATGCAATAAGTCGATGGATTTTAGGACAGATTTCCCCTTTGAGATTGAGGAAATTATAACTGCAATAAAAATGTGACGCTCGTAAGCAGCTACATGTATTATTACTGAGTTCATTCACTAAAAACCTCTAATGTTTTTACCTCAGCGAGGATGTTCTGTTGGTGCTCACAACTGTCTTCCTCACATCCTGTGTGTGTGTGGGTGTTTGCGTGTGTGTGTTTGTGTGTCATAGTCGCACTGAGTTGCAGATGGAGCGGCCGGTCCTGGGTTTGAATGAGAACACAGTCGTCACACTCAGGTACCATCTCATTTGTGTCAGGCTTTTCTTGTTCCCTTCATGATTCAGATTCACGCTGACAGATGCTGTTACTGTGTGTGTGTGTGTGTGTGTGTGTGTGTGTGTGTGTGTGTGTGTGTGTGTGCGTGTGCGTGCACCAGGTGTCCCACTCTGCTGGTAGTCGGAGACACGTCGCCTGCTGTTGACGCTGTGGTGAGCATCGACTGTGTTCCCGACAGATGCGTTGTGACATAATGTTGTTTTAAACACTGTGTGTGCGTGCGTGCGTGTGTGTGCGTGTGTGTTGCTTTCCAGGTGGAGTGTAATTCCAGACTGAACCCCACCATGACCACCCTGCTCAAGGTAGCTGTCTGTCTGTCTCATACCCGTCTCTCTCTGTTCTCGGTCCTGACCTGTCGTCAGCCGGCCAGGCAAAACATTTCCACTGATATTTAGATATCGGCAGTAGCAGCTGTCAAAAATTCAAAAAGCCGCTCATCGGCTCCACTCGGCTTTACTGAGCTTCATAGCGAGATTCAGCTCATTGACTCACTGTTGAGCTGCAGTTTTACTGGTTCAAGCTGGTTTTTCCTGGTTTTACTGTGGTATCACAAGTAGCCACGCCCCAAAGTCATACGCTGCTTTTTGAGTATCGTGCTGTAGAGGGGAAGACTTGAGTGCAGTGACATAAAGTCATGAGGAAGATGTTAAGTGAAGGAATAAATCTCCTGGGAAGTGAAGTCATTTTCTCAGACTGGTGCACGGGCTGCTGAAATCACCCTCCATTAGACAGCACGCAGGTTTTAAGGCGCCTCTGCAATGGCCTCTCTTTTCCAAACTGAGACGCTCTGCCTGCAAATCATATTTCTAAGCGGCACATTTGTCTCCACCAAAAACTGGTGTAATCACACAGATCTCTCAGGGGTGACGTGTCCCCGATCAAGGCGGCTAATGTGACTTCAGAGCTTCCACCGCTGGCGGTTCGACTGAGTAACTGGTGGATTTCCGAAGATCTCTCACCTACTCAAGTGGGGCGCAAAGATTGTCGCCTCGGTACAAACTAGCTGTTATTAACTTCACATTTCGTATCACTTAGTGATAAAGGGCTCAGTCAGCCATGACAGTGACAGAGTCCCAGCGGTCTACAGATTAATTTAGCTTTATAAATTCCCCTCCATGTGAAACCATAGTTGTCATTTGTTTTTCCGAGGCATTTAACTCGTATTAGATTTGGCTTGAAGTGATCTCTTGCGTGTGGTCGCCTCAGGTAGCATGCTGTTGCTGTCAGTTTTGTGTGTATGTGTGTGCGTGTGGTGTTAAACGTGATGTTTCTCCAGCTGATGCATGATTCGATACATCGACATTTCCGAGACTCCAGATGGCGTTTATGAAAACAGCCTTGGTTCGTTTAGTTCAGTTTAGCGGTTGGAGTCGGTGTGTTTGAGGGCAAGCGGGGCGGCGACTGACTTTGGAAATCCCTGCTCCTTGATTGGCTCTTGTTCTCATCTGATGTCGTTATTCTCTGTCCGTCCTCTAGATGGCAGACTGTGGCGGACTTCCTCAGGTGGTGCAGGTGAGTGCAATCACTGACACTTCAATCTTAACCTTATACAAGAGCACAAGTATGTCATACATTTCTTATTATTGCTTTGATTTTCTTCACCTTTACTCTAGCAGAGATTACATTTATCGCCAATTCTCTCACTTTGCTGACGACGTTTATGTCTGACGAAAGTTTCAGATTTTCACAGTGTGTGTTTCTTTCCTCAGCCTGGAAAACTAGCAGAGGCCTTCAAGTATTTTGTCCAAGGGATGGGCTACAGTGAGTATTTTCTAATGTCTTTTTAGAGCGTGTAAAACTGGAAGAGATTCTAAGGAAGGTTGAAATTGCGTTATTTGTTAACAAGAAATGAACTTGATATGAGTTTGTGTGTAACTCCTTGTTGGTCCTTGTTTCGTCCTCTGCCGCAGCGTTGACGTGGTCCTGTTACGCGTCCCGACCGCTCCGAGCGTCACCTGTGCTTGTGTGTAAATGTGTCACGGCTCACATGTTAGTCATTTGAGTGTTGCAGTGTTTTGATAAACCAAACACCTTTTTTTTTTATGCAGGACTTGAATCAAGTTCAAGTTAGGATGACTTTCAAAATGATGGCATTGCGCCATGAAGTACATCGAGGAAGTGTTTATTTTGCACAAAGATGAGGACGCTAGAGGTGGACATTTGAAAAAATTCTTAAAAAATCAACAGGAAAATTAAAAGGCAGTTATTGATTACGATTTCTTTTTTTTTTTACATTAAAAAAGCCAATGCAAGATATACCAAAGAAAACGTGGTTTTCCTCTGGGAAATCATTATTCCATGAGCAACAATTCTCTTAAATAATACAGTGAAAGTTCTCTTCATATAAGTTTTTCCCCAAGGTGGTTTCATTTCCAGTAGTTTGTGATCACCGATGTTTGCTCAAGTCTTCATTTTTTTTCTGACAAATTTTGATTGAATCGGTTATTTGGCGCTATAAAAAGAGGTTTCGGTGTCGTGATTGAACACGGCGGCTCCATTCCCTCATCGCTTGTATAGCGCAGTAAGTTTCGAGGCGCCCTGTCTAGACTGCATACAGGCTGTGCTGTCCCGGAGGTCGTCCATAAAACAAGATGATGCACTCTAACACTCCAACACCTACTCAGTGGCTCTGCAGTCTCACCGAGCCACAGCGGATTGTTCAGTAGTGTTGAATCTTCAATATTTGGTTTACGGAACTTGTACTAACAACAGGAAATCTGTCCAGACGTTCTTGACACTCTAGCAGAGGCACAGTCTAAATGGGTCTGTGTATGTGTGTCTACGTGTGTGTTTCTGTGTGTGTGTGTGTAGCTCTGCATCGCAGTAAGGAGCAATACAGGTTTATACTCTGAACAGCATGACACACCATAGTTTTGGTGTGTGTGTGTGCGTGCGTGTGTGGTATTTTTGCGTCAAATTAATGTCAGTGTTCTTTTTTTCCCTCCATTCCTCATGATAACTAGTTTTTTTTTTCAATAATATATTTATTAAAACTTAACAGGCATCACTTCAAGGCCTGGACTTTAGTCGCTACGCCAGCCTTCTGTTTTCATGCGGTTGCGTGAGTGTAAGCGCATGTGACATCACACTCGTGCCGGCGTCGCCCCCCCCCCCCTCGCCTTTTTCAGATCTAACAATTCAAATGATAAATTCCATTATGCAAAAACGGAATCTTTTTTTTTTCCCTCCCCCGGACACCATATCTTTGCCTCCAAGGGGTTAATTTTATTCTTCCTGTGACAGCAGGCCGTCCTTGATTTCAAGCGCTGTGTGCGAGTGTGTGTGTTTGTGTGTGTGTGTGTGTTGCCTCTGACTATAAGTGCAGTGCAACTGTTTTCTCAGCTCGCCCTTCCTTGCGCTGCTGTTCTTTCTCACTTTGTCTTTGTTTCCTTCAGTCCCTCATGTTATATTAAACCACCTGAGCAGCCAATCAGGTATCAGGAATTCTTAACCTCCCCCTCCTCCCCCCCGCTACCTTCCTACATCTACACTTCGCTTGTGTTTCGTTGTCCTTGTCAGTCTGTCTTTCTGTGTCTGTGTGTGTGTGTGTTTGTGTGTCTCTGCCTGTCTGCATGCTGTGGATCAGCGGATCACACTGATTTCTTTCCCTCTGCAGTGAAAGTGACCAGCAGGCTTTGCTGCATGCCGACACACTCGAGCTCCGTTCACACTGCAGACGCTCGATCTGAGTGGAGCTAACAAAGTTGTGTTTGCGCTGCAGCGTCGTGCCGACCGCTGCTCTCTCAACACCACGTCCGGTGGTCAGACAGACGCCCCGCGGCTCAGGTCGCACTTAACGCGCCACGTTTCTGCCGCCATCACAGGAAAACAGTTTTCTTTCTAATGTTAAGACCAGATGTTTCTTTCCATGCTACAAGGACGTATTTGTCACTACTGCTTTTATGGAGCCTGATGGTCAATTTCAGCTCGTGACTTATCTGTCCACCTGCAACCGGGCTGTTTTATTTTAAAAAAAAAGCCCCACAAAGCTAAAACAAGAAGAGTTGGAGTCATTATTTTATCAAAAGTAAAAGATTTACACAGCGGTGCCAAAAACAAACAAACTCCCCTCGGCCGCTTAACATGGTCGTAACTCAATTTAGTTATAAATGCACAAAGAATTTGGATTCCTTTAAGTACAAGATACACAATATTTTTCATGTCATGGTGGCAAAAATAATTGATTTGATGCATCGTCCTAATGTTGGCAGGGGCTTGTCCTCTCAGTATAGATGAGATATGAGAAAGTCTGAAATGTCGGAAGTCTGGGAGATGGAAAATTTAGAATTTTGCCATCAAGGTTTGGAATACGCGTGGATTAAGATCAGTTGCTCCTCTTCCACATCACCTGAACACAGGGGAACCAAAACTCCCGCCGTCATATTTGTTTTTGCTGTTGAAATTGGCAGCTTTAAGGAAACATGACTAAAAACATCCAAAGCTGACATGAACAGATGGTAAGATGAAGCAAAAAAGCAAACCTGAAAACTTTAATAATCCTAGTTGCATCTATGTCAACAGTTAAGGCCACAAGAGTCTGAAAAGTTTTGGTTGAGGTACCTTGAAAGTGCTTGAATGGTGCAAAAACACTGCAGTGTGAACGCAGCCTCACATTCACCGCCATCAGATTTGAATCTGGCCGCCGCGTCAAAGCGAGGACGATTCAAATCAGCAGTGGACAGTGATGCCTTTAAAATGGCACGCTGTCGTGTAACCGGTCACACACACACACACACACACACACACACACACACACACACACACACACACACACACACACACGCGCGCTCTCACACATTACCTGGCCCCGAAACGATTCCCTCTTTACTAACACACCCATCTCCCCCAAAACCCCCAGTGCCCACGGCTGGAATGACCCGCCTGGTCCGCTCCAGGACCCACTCGGCCTCCAGCGTCGGCTCGACGGACGGCGTCCGGAGCCGCAGCGCCACCAACACGATGCCAGAGGCCGCCAACTCTGAACACACGGCGACACACACCCCTTAGACGCGGCAGCGTAAGGCGGTTCTCTCCGCTCTCTCTCCGCTCTCTCTCTCCCTTACCCCCCCACTCAGTTCCATCTTCCCAGGAAACAGCTGCCATTCTAGTAGTAAATGTTCTTCCCAGGTCTGGTCACATCTGACGTAACATGAGGAGGAGCTGAAGGTTGTCAGGTCCCCTGTCAGCGTTGGCACTGCCCCCCCCCACCCTGCCCCCTGCGCGCTCTCTAGGATGCTGTCTTTGGTCTGTACGTTCATTTCAAGTCCTGCGGTTGCCATGGTGATGCTGTAGGTGTAATTTTACATGGAGATCAGCTGGTTTATATTTATATACAGTGATGTGTTTCTGCAGTAGGCCGTTCAGATTGTTTTCCCGGGTCAGACAAGATTGACGTTTCACTCCCTTCAGTTTGGTCCTGATCCCCAGTTGTTATTATTATTATTGATATTATTGATTCGTTATGATGGTTGTATTATAAAGGCATTGTATCACTTTATGGAAAAGTCACACTGACAATTTAGGAATTGTTATCTTTTCCCCTCTTCACTGGGATCCTCGTACCGACCCGAGATGTCTGAGCAACTGTCCCACGCTCTCGCACGTTCCTCCTTCTGCTGTAAATTCCACACTAGGCCGTCAAACAGTAGCTGAGAACATTTCAGCCTTCAGCAGCAGACCAACATTCAGGACTAAAAATGCCTCGTTTTAAATAAGTCACCCCCCCCCTCTTCACCCTCGCGTCTTTGATAGACATCTTTCACTGTTTTCTTTTGGAACTGTAGGTCGGGCCTGTCGACAGCATGCTCGTCATGGGGCTCGGGCATGAAAACCCGCGCGGTCGTTCACGTCTGGTGAACGACAGGCGATGTTCAGACGTTAGAAACAAAACAACGGCTCCACGTGGCGTTTGCCGAAAGCAGCTGGTGGTGGCGGCGGTGGTTGGCCCGGGTGCGCCGCCTGGTCCGGCCCCCGTCGATAGATGATTACCGAGACCGGTGGCAGATTGCTCTCGAACGCAGCTCAGATGTAACAGCCGGCGGACATATTGTTAATCATCCCGCTGACGTGGTTCCTGTGGTTTCAGGCGGTGGCGCCGAACGCCTGCGATGGCAACTGTCGTTTTACAAAGGTTTGCTCTTTGCTGTTGCTGCATGTGTGGTGTGACGCTGCCCCTGCTGGAGCGTTTGACGAACAGCCTCCAGGGCAGGAAACTCTGTAAATCCTGTCTGTTTGCAGCCTTCTTGTAGACTTAATTTAGCTTCTTGCAAATGTAAAAAAAAAATTAAAAAAATGGAACCAGTCGCTACTATAACTTTGTTGTCTAAAAGTCAATTTACAAACTGTACTTCCATGTGAGACCTGCAAGCAAATATTGATTTCATTTCTTCTATATGAACCAATTCTTCCGTCCCCTCCCCTTTAATATTTATTACAACCGTTACTTTTAAGATTTGTACTGAAAAACTGATTGCTGTTCTGTTACTGAGGATTGTATTTGCTGGATGTTGTTCCTCGACTTTTAATCAAAAACGATCTTTGTAATGAAATAAAAGCTCGCTCTCTGAAATGGTGATCAGTGTTTACACTCGAGACGATTTCAACATTAAAAAAAATCAATGAAAATGTTTTATTACAGAAGTTACCGTCCTCACATCGTTTGGGTGTGACGTCGGTGTGCAGAAGCGGTGTGAACGGGTGAGCAGCACCGACGCAAGCCGGGATTTTAGGAGAAGAGTCCAGCGATTGGGGGTGGGGGGGTGGGTGGGGTGGAGGGGTTACGTGGCTTCAGCAGGCAGCAGGTGGCGCCGTCTTGCCGCAGAGTCGCCCCAGGAGCCCGGCCATCTGCAGCAGCGAGTTCACGCCTTCGGCCACC
>CAAKHG010045069.1:0-26105 GCA_901007715.1 Dactylopterus volitans
GAGAAAGGCAGTTCAAATAAACTTTTGATATGATGCTATATTTCCTTGTGGCTCACATGCTTACAGTTACAAGCGAGTCAGACTGACTAATATATACGTTTTGGCAAGTGAAGCTAGCTCAGACTATCAATAAGAACATATGTGGCCTGAGATCATGCACATCACATGGAAAACGTCTGCAATTATTGCATGTCGTTGCAAAAATGTGCAGATGCAGCCAGTCACCTCAGCCAGAAGGATAACTCTCTTGCCATCGGGCCAAATGATGTGATCCACCTGAGAGCGCACCCTCTCCCAGGTCAGCTCCGGGGTTCGAAGACTTGCCTGGGGGAGACAACGATTCCAGTCACCCAAACAAGATGGTTCATTGCATTCTGACCGGCCTGCTTCTAGTCATTAAGCTCGTATAACTCAAGTGTGCACAGCAAATCAAACTCCGGATTCTCCCACTGTAAGCACTAGTTTACCACATCAATCTCGGTATTGGAGTGGCCCATGTTGCAGACAATAGAGCCGTTTTTCATACGGTCCAGCTGGTCTCTGGTCACCACATTCTTATTCCCTGCAAGAAGACACAGTCATCCACCTTCAGTCATAATCTAGTGCACACAGGATGTAATACGTATTGAGCCCTTAGTTATGTCAGATATGATGTATAGACATAGGCTGTGCAGCCCTAAAACGTGTAATCCCACAGCAGCGCATTCCTATCAAGTGGTTCCACCAGCATGGCTTTGATGGGACTTACCAGTGCATGTGATAATGACATCAACCTGGCGAATGACCTCATTCAGCTTGACCACCCTGAATCCATCCATGCTGTCCACACAAACAAAAGAGAGAAAAGGTTCATTTATAAAATGTAATAATAATTTTGTTTCATTGATAGCAAAACAGCTTCTTGCTAGGTTAGGTACTAAAACAATGTTGTTTGTGATGCTCTTTTTCTTATTTGCATTATTTGCAATGTGCATTAACAAACTCATGGTAGAGGTAATCCCAGCTCTTGTTCTACCTTACCAGGCCTGCAGGGCACAAATGGGATCAATCTCTGTAACATAGACAATGGCCCCCAGTGCTTTTAGCGCAGCGCAACATCCTTTTCCGACCTGCAAGGACAAGATGATAAGTATTAATAAATACACTCTAAGTGACTAGTGTGTATGATTTAGAGAAATCTGGTGGAGCTGATGATTAAAGCCCCTCAAACTTCAACATCAGCAATCTGTGTTTGGGGTCTATTGCCTGTGCTGCATGAGTTTTTACGAATGCAATGTACCTCATGATTTTTTTCAGAGTAATAGGGTTAAGAAAAATATTAAAAGTGGAATGTCAAAAGAAGTATCTCACCTCACCGTACCCACACACAACCACCTGTTTGCCTCCAAACATGACATCTGTGGTTCTCTTCAAGCTAGAGAGGATTTGAGACATAAAATTAGCACATTTGTGCACACTTAGCACATTCACGCAAGTGAAAAACTGCACGTCTGTGTCTGTGCAACTCTGAAGTCTGGCGTTGACTGGCACTGTCTGTACCAAAACGTTGAATGACCTGTCCAGAGCAAGTGTGTGAAGGAATGTGTTTTTAGTGTCAGGGCAACGTTCTACATTTCTTAGAATGCTATATCTTTAACACAACAGGTCCTTGGTTTTCTTAAATATTCCGGTGCAATACTTCGAAGCGTCATAATTCATGATGGAACGCCTGAAACACAACAACAGTGTGCCTTGAAGATAATTAATCAGAGAGAACAACAATAATTTGGAGAGAGGGTGGAGGTAGGAGAGTGTAACGCAATGACCCACTACAGAACTGTGCAAACAGTGTTAGAGTACTAAACTGCCTTGATGATAATTAACAGAATGAAAGTATTTACCAGTTTTGTTCCTGAGGTTTCAAGAGATATTACATGCTTAATGTGCACTCTTACAACTGCTGTCGTAGTGAGGTAAAGTGTTGTTGTGTGTAAGCAGGTGATTGGTCTGACATTCTGCTGCTCGCAAGTGATTCTTCCAACCAGCAACACTGAATTCTGAGCTGAGGCCCGTTGCACAAAAGTCCGATTCAGATATCGGGATAAAAAGGACTGAGCTTGGCTCAATGAATCCAAAACATTAGCGTCCAGGCTTAATTGGTTGCACAAGGACCAAGCCAGGATGAGCGGAGATGGATTTATCAAGCCAGGTGAAACCAATCCTGGATATATGCGCGCATGCGGGCTCCTCAATATACCCGGCCATCGATCACAGATTCACCATGGCAACTGGAGCGGCGTACTTTTCCCGTCTGAGGCATAAACCCCCTCATGGGGGCTTACAGGGAGGTAAAGCAACACATCAGAAGAACGGCAACACCGCCACAGCGAGAAAACAGCAAGCGTTGCAAAGTTTTGCAGTGCGTCTGAACACGTAAGTAGTGCACCGCTACACACTCACTGCTCCGCTGAAACATCCCAATTACAATCCAAATGGTTAATTAACAGCTCCGACAATGTAGTTGTACTCTTATTATGAATCAGTGGAGATTGTAAGTGAAACTGACTGCAGACGTGAGTGAAATTGTTTAAATGTAACTCCATCAGACTGTATAACTCTTTGATAAATAGATGAGCTCACTGACTTAACTGAATTTCCCTTTGGGATAAATAAGGTTCCTCTCATCTTATGTTTGCTCCTCATGCTCTTCCACTACCACGGGGACCACGCTAGCCTTAACCTTCCACATCTGTTCCAGCTGCTCTTTCAACCCTTGGTACTTCTCAACCTTTTTGTGTTCCTTCTTTCTGATGTTGGCATCCGCTGGTATCACCACATCTATCACCGCTGCCGTCTTCCGCACTTTGTCCACCACCACTATGTCTGGTTGGTTAGCCGAAAGCTGTTTGTCAGTCTGGAAACTGAAGTCCCACAGGACCTTGGCCCTGTTGTTCTCAGTCACCTTCTGTAGTATGGCCCATTGGGATTTGGGTGCTTCTATTCTATACCGGGTACAGATGTTCCTGTACACTATCCCACCCACTTGGTTGTGCCTCCATATAAGCTAAACAAAAAAAATCCTCCGCACATTAACATAGACTTTACTCTCTTACTTTATTAGAGGGAACAACATGTTTCGCCTTCAGAATCATCGGGTTCACCTCAGGTCTGAGGGTTACATGTTACTGCTGCCTACCAGCACCTGCCGACCAGTGGCTGTGCAAGGGGATTTCACTGATTCTAGTTTTGTGTGCGTGTCTGTGTGTCCGTGTGTGTCTGTGTGTGGATTAAGCATGACTGGGTCAAACCGGACATGGCAGCGAGTCGAGATTAAATGCAAGAACATCCTGCAGAATGGTTAGTGCCCTGACTAATACTTTAAAACGTGTGAGCAGGCACCTTCTGGGTACATTGTACGCTTTTGCATTGTCCTGTTTTAGCAGCCTAAAAGAAACCCCACCAGCATGGCATGGGTGGTGGGTCACCAAAACTGACTCCACCCCAGCAGAGGACGTAGCTTTGGCACAAAACAAAGGCAGGCCTGTGTTGGAGCAGGTTCCCGGGTGGACAGACACAAACTTACGTCCCACGCAAGACGTAAGTTTGCGTGGGACGTAAGATAAAATCCCCCTCATGTGTCCGTAAAGGCGGGTTTTGTGAATAGAGAATCCTTTCACAGCATTAATGTTCAGGTGAATGTGACTTTTTATACTGTCAATTGATGAACAGTGTGCATTGCTTGTGATGTGCATTGATTGGTTTAATAGTCAGCTTATAATTTCAGATCGTCTGTCTGTCTGATCAGCAGTGTTGTGGCAAAGTGGCCTGGTTCAATCCTGGTTCAGAATGTCACTATTTATGAGGTTGTGATAATGAGATTTTGTATTGACAGGTGAATTCCCTGGTGTGTTGCAGGTGGACAGCGGGGACGCCTGCAAGCCTTTTCTCCTGGCACCGTACACACACACCCCAGGAAGCACAGCAGGCCTACAATCATGGACCAGGGCCAGGATCCAAATGACCTTTGGCCTACTGAAGTACCACTTTCGCTGTCTTCATGAATTAAGGGTCAGCCCTTTGAGGGCAGGTGACATCACTGTGGCCTGTGCTGTCCTCCACAATGTGGCCTGCCTGAGGAAGTAGAGGCCCCCAGAGTGCCATGATTGCAAAATCATCTAAAATCATCATTTATCTAAAATTATCGCAATTAATGTTCACAATTGTTTAAATAATGACAGAGGGTCTAGTTTAAGGTGATAACATTGCCTAGTGGGCAGTGGATTAACCATTGGTTTCCATTTGTGGTGACTGCTAACTGAGATAAGGGATGAGATTAAATAGATCCTGGAATTTCGCCTGGTCTGAAGCAGGCTAGCTCCACAGAATAAATCTCCATGGTAACTTCAGCCATGCCATATCCCACTTTCACCTATCGTGCTTCTGAGCAACTGGATCACAGATAAGTTGAGCCAGGCTAACCAAGATATCCTGGCTTAATCCCTTATCTTAGTTTTGTGCAACGGGCCTCGAACCCAATCGGCTCTAGCCTGTTTGCTTTTAATTCTGTTTTCTTCTCATTGTATTTATTAGTTTGGGAAGTAAGTAATTGCCAGTCGTTTTATTTTCTTTTGAGAGGTTAGATTGGTGTCTCAGCCAACCCGAGATGTGGCATGACATCACATTCACTTATTAGACAGTGTGACATTGGGTAAACGCCAACTGATGGCCCACACAGTGAAGTGACAAGGAAGTATTAGGACTTCTTTGTTATGCAGTGAAGCCTCACTATAATAAAATATTTTCATAAACCATCATCGCTGTACTTCCAATTATGTCAATGTTGTCAAGTGGCTAGAATAACTGGTTGTTTTTTGAGCTCATGGCTTCAGGCACTGGAACGGTTTGCAGCCGAGCCAACGTTTTCCAGTTGGAGGGAGTAGGTGTATTATTCAAGTAGGTGTAGTAGGTGACCTTTATGTCAAAAGTGTTGGAATAAATTACTACATTAACTGTGAGTCAGATACATTTTTCCAGGTAGTTTAATATGACTGAAGAGTTCTCTGCCTTCCACTGAGCAAACGCATCAAACACAAATGTACTCACCCATCCAGGATTGACTCTCTGCAGCAGTACAGGTTGTCAAACTTCTGTTTGGTCACAGAATCATTTACATTCATAGCTGGAACACACAGTTTTCCAGCTTTTGAAAGCTGATACAACCTAGAAAGAGAGGGAAGAGATGTTTTACTTGATGATGGAGTGTCTTGCTGATGGTGCATGACCGCATAATTTGTAAGGGTAACGCATCCATAAAATAGCTAATTACCTGTGAACCCCAGTGACACTCTCCTCTACAATGCCCCTGATCTTCTTGAATACGTTGGGGTATTTCTTGTACATCCAGTGTGTCAAGTCCCCTCCATCATCAAGAATCTAACAGAAAAGGCAAAAAATTATTTAGGTAATGTTGGTAAAGAGACAGCCCTGCGTCACATAGTAAAGTCCAGCACTGTTCATCTCCCTCTGGGAGCCCAGCCGAAAGAAATGCATCATGACACAAACATTGATGTGTAAATTTAATTGAAAGATTCTTTCAAGAATACATGAGGAGTTACTGTTGTTCCTTTTACTACAGTCTATTGTTACACTAGCAAGGGACTCAAGAGAGGAGTGCACTACAGTAGCAAGAGAGGCGTTTATAAACCAACCATGTTTGGCTGCCAACCCTCGGTGTTGACGCAGCGGTCAATACACCACCAGAAGTCGTCCTCAGACTCCCCCTTCCAGGCAAACACGGCCACACCTGAAACACAACACACACGTGGGAAACGCACCTCACAACCCCCAAGTAATGCCTTATCTCCACTCAGTGTAGCTCTTAAATTCGCAGCCACTCCACCAGCCTGTCAGATCATGAAAGACCGCTTGCGGAATGAAGTACATGTTTGACCCATCACGTAGCAACCTCAGATAAAGCTCTCAAGTCATGCTGCCTCTCCACTAAATGTCAAATCTTAAGTGTTCCCACTAAGTCTGTGGGGCTCATTTTCCAAGTGGTTATTCAACATTTCCCTGATCCCTGGTTACACTATTCACATCACCGCGGTATTAAAGGGGCAGACGCAACAGCATGTTTTTGGGCAGTCCGAAACCGATTATGAATCGGTGTGAACTGAGAGGCATACAACTGTGGGGCGCCGTCTCTGTTGCTTACCGATCTCTGACAGGGCAGCAGCCACCTCGTTCTGTGTGGAATAAATGTTACATGCAGTCCAGCGGCACTGAGCTCCAAGAGCCACCAGAGTCTCAATCAGCACCTGAAAACAGAGGTCACAGAGACAAATTTGAACCATTAAGATATCACAAATGGCAGTATATGACTTATTCAAGGCGTAGTAGAATGGGCGGCTCCATGAGCTAATCCTGTTTTACACCTCTTACACTATTTTATACAATCACCCTGTTGCACATCTTGTTTGACTAATGTGATCACCTCACTGTTGGGTCATTTTTATTATCTTAGAATTTGGTTACAACATGACCAGATGAGTATTGCTGCAACTTCAGGGTGTATACATATTATTAATTTGGGAAAATACAGACAGCGTTTAGATCATTACAACTAATTAAAGAGCTGGCTTCACCTAACACACAAAAAACACGTATTTTGGAAGCATTTAACTCCTATTTTGATTGAGACACACTATCACGCTGCTGCCATGGCTTGGGTATTGAAGCCCAGTGTCAGAGAAATATCTTACTGCAGTCTGTGCAGTGATGTGAGTGCAGCCCACAATTTTGGCTCCTGCCAAGGGCTTCTCACTCTGTGCTCTCTTTCTGAGTGAGATCAACGCTGACATGTCTGAAAACAAGAGAACAGACGAAGGGATGAGTGGGAAAGAGAGCAGTGAAGATCAGGCAAAAAGGGACTAATTCCTGATGTACAAATGAAATCTAGCTGGGTAAAACCAGTCTTTGCTGAAATGCTCATGTATTTTGTTTTTCTTTATAACTGTCATGTTTTAAAAAGCCGCTGCATCAAGTGTTCAGTTCTTTAATTGGTGAGACATTATTTAAGTAAAATGGAGCAATGAGTTTATGGCAATGTACAAAAATCAGAATGTTTTGGGGAGGAGGTGAGAGTAATAATTGAGAGCATAACTTCAATAAAAATTACATTGCACCCTTAACTCTTTTTCTTGGATCTGTGTCCAGAAAAACATAACTTCAACAAATGTGAGAGAACCCTCATGGACCTTAGCTTGCTTAATGCCAATAATCCATTGTACTATTGTGGAAATCAGTGATTAAGACAAATGTTAATAAGCCTTCCACTTGAAAGAATATATATATATATATATATATATTGAAACCAAAAAAAGCATGCATTTGAGAACATATGGAGACCTTTCATTGATTATGTTAACAACTCAAGCATAATGCCTGAAGAAGGAGGTGAATGATGTGGACGGACCATGTGGTTTCCATGCTTGTGAATTTGTTCGTTTTGTCAAGATTTTTTTTTTAATTCAAGAGCGCGCATTTCAATGGAAAATGGAGTCTCACCTTGCTCTGCTATCTCAATCTCACGTCTCCCAAACTCAGCTTGTTTAATGTTCTTGACACAGAAGTCACTGCTGCCCTTGGAATTGACCTGTGTTTTGTCCCGTGGTGAGGTCTCATCATCAGAGCTGTCTGTGTAGGATGCAGCTGTAGAGGCAGAAATGGTTTTGAAAGTAGTCACAAAACTACAGACACGGGAGGTTAAGCAGGAAAATGCCAGACTGAATGAAAATGTGGGCAAAACATAAGATATAATCTCGTCTCGTCTTCTTCTGTTGCTTATCCGGGTCCGGGTCGCCAGGGCAGCGGTGACCTGCTGTCCGATCCACATTAGGTCCCAGACCCATATGGTTGCTCCTGCAGCTGGTGGGCCTGCTGGAGGACAGACACATGTCTCTGCCTCAGGCTGGACCTGACCGGACTGCATCGGCGAAGGCCTGCCCACCAGGCGCTCGCTGACAGGCCCTTTCCTTTCCTCAGGCCTGGCTCCAGGTTGGGGCCCTCGTAACCCTCGGGGCAGGGTACACTGGTCCTACGGTATTTTTCCTTCCATGTGCGTCTTTATGCACCATTTTTTTGTCTGAGCCTGCACCCAAGACCTTACCGAGACCCTACCAGGGGCTGCTGCCCCGACAACATAGCTCCTGGATCATTAGGACACTCAAACCGCTCCACCATGATAAAGGTGGTGGTCCATGGAGGGGATAAGACATAATGTTGAGACAAAATGGGATATATTGCTCGATCACAGATATATTGTCTCTTGCGCGGTTTCTTACCAGAGCTGTAGCTGTCTGTGGATGATTGAGAGATGGAGCGGGACAGTGAGCGACGGCCTGCCTTGGTGGGGAACCTGCTGAACTCCTGCTTGTCCTCCACAAACTGTATTTGCTGATAAAAAACAAAAGTCATTTAAATGTAAAATTCTCTCCGCTTCCACTGAATGCTTCAAGTCAAGGTGTTTCAAATGCATACAACTTAATGTCATACAATTTTCCGCCGTAAGTAATTTTGAAGCTCACGCTGTGGTCCAGCTGGTTCAGGTGGGTGTTTTTGCATCGCAGACAAAACACTTCAAAGAGTCTTAAAAAATAAGAAATTTTACCTTTTTTTTTTTGCTATTGCCTTGCCAGAGGTCTCGTGTATATATATATAGCTTTAGTCCTTATTGGATTTGATTGAGTGGAAAAAAGAAAAATCAAGTTCTCCGCTCCACACACTCCAGCAACATAACAATCCTACTCAAACTAGTAAGTGCATTTTGCTGAACTGCCAAAAATAGATGCATGACTGCAGCACAGCAGACATTGCACCATCAAGATGCACCTCCCAGAATAAACACAACTTTGGCCCCATGTGAGAAATGGTTATATCACAATTGTGAACATTCCCTCACTTCCTCATGGCCTCGTTGAAATCAAGAACTTCCACACAGATTGTGAGAAATGGATTCTCTGTATATCAGAATCAGAAATACTCGATTAATCCCAGAGGAACTTGTATAATTGTATGTGGTTTGGGTTGTCAGTTATGGAGAAATGACTCCGATGAGAGAATCAAAAGAGCAGCTTGAATCCAGATCCAGCAGTTACAACAGGGAGCATGCGAAGCAATCCCGTTTCTATGCGGGTCATTTATAAATCAGTAGTCATAAATAATCATCCTCACAGCGGTTGGACTTGCCCTACATCAAAGGCACATCAAATCATAAAGCAAATAACCCTGCATGATGTCATCATCAAAGCTTTGTTGTCTGAATGATATCACACAGTTATATCGAATAAGTGCACCACCCAAGTAGGGCTTTCTTACACAGCCATCCCTGGATTTTTCTCAAAGAGAAATGAAATACAGGGAGAAGGCCAAGTCCCATTCGCAATACGTTCGTCATGGATGATTAGACCTGAGTCAGCCGCCCCGTGTGGACATTGAGCCACAACATTCCGTCATGGGTGGAACAGGTACCAAAGAGCAGATTTCTCAGGTGGACAACCTAGAGGCTTGAGTGCATCAGCCCAAGGGACCTTGGTAGACTGCCAGGGGATTTGAGAGCACCAGCCCAGGAGGCTCAAGGTGGTTGGCCCGGAAAGAGGGTTGGGGAGACGAGGCCTACTGATTCTGCAGAAGACAGAACAATAGAACTGTGGTCCTAAAGGCTACACCAGGACAGGCACGCAGAACATGGCTGTAAGATGCCGCCGTCAGATCAGCACCGCCGTCCGGGGGCAAGTCTCCTGCCTTCACATGCTCTTTGGCTTCACATGAAAAGCTCACTCTGGAATCAACTGCCTCATAGGAGAGTCAAATTTTAGCCTGTGGCCGTTTCTTCAATGATATATGCTTTTTGGAATGGAGAAAGAACTGAGTGGGTTCAAATGATACATACCCAATGAAGTCCACCCAATAAAGGTGGACTTAACTGGCCTTGTAGACTCATACCGATGAATGGCTTCTGGCTGGTTGGTCAGACAGCTGACTCTAGCTGTTAAGAGTTGGCAATGAGGTTAAAGCGTAGGTCTGGTCCACAAAGGCAAGAATGATTTCGTAGTAATCCATGATGCTGCCCTAATAAGGCTGAGCTATTTGGAATAGCAGCAATTTTGAGCTCAGATCAACTCCCCTCCAAGGGTCTGGTGCAGCCATACAAAGTACTGCACAAACATTGCAAGCAAGTGAAGGACTTTGGAGTCACGCATCGCAACAGCAGGGGAATTGAGCAGCTCTTTTAGCTCAGACGGCATGAATGCTTCCGCCTCCCTGCAGGCAGGTGGGAATTTGTGCTGATCTTGTGGGGCCTGGTATCCGTATACCGCTCACTCAAATGATGTTGTCAGTCAAAGGTACTTTCGAGAGTCATCTGGAGAATCACAAACTCCCTTGCATGACGACCGCTGAAGGTCAAGAGCTGCGGTGCCAGCGCAGCACAAGCCGGGCTGTCTACATCCCCATCTCCAGATGACTGCCGGTGTCAGCAGTTGGAACAGGACAAGATGAAGCCGAAGCTGCCCCTTGCCTCTGGGCTACGAAAGGGTTTGGCGAATCTTGGCAGCACACTGCAGGAGTCAGCAGATCTTGGGGAGCCAGGTCTGTTGGAGCCCCTCGGTCAGGAGGAGCCATTGGTTGCAGGGGAGTATTCACAGGAATGCTGGACATATCACTCAGCAAATGATCATCTGGGATGGCAGCTCTCCGACCATCCGGGACCGTTCCCAGAAGTAACTGCTTGTAATTTTCCACTACTGAGTCACTGTTGGGTGTTATGCCATCCTTTGAGTTTTGGAAGAAGGGAGTGATTAGGCTGGCTTTAATGAGTTCCCTCTTTGCTTTCTTGTCCATGAAGCCCACTCGCAACCTCTTGGGCTCATATGACTTGTTGCAATCGAGCGTCTTCCTGCCATTGAGCTTCACATTGCTTTTGAGCATACTCCTGCTATTTGGCTTCATCTCGCCATTAAGCTTCTTTTTGCTGTCGCTGGGCTTCTCTTTCTTTTGCATCAAGGCCTTTGCACTCCTGCTCAGCTCCTGCAGTTCTGCCGGCTGCATCAGCTTTAACCTCTGGTATTGTAAAACTGCTTGGACACTGGGCAGAGAGCAGCTTAGGTCAGTCCCAGTTGATGACCAGGAGGTCCACCTAGAAGATGCCTTTGACCAGGAACTTGATTTCCGCTTCACTGATAAGGCCCTCGTGGAAGCACCAGGTTGTCCTCGCCTCGCTCTTGTCAATGATCACTGATAAGGAGGAGGATCAACATCATCAAACGCCAAATGTATGCTGGAATGGCACTCCTGGTCAGAATGCCCGGTTGGTGATTCTATAGTTTCAGACTGTGCAGATTCCATAGCGTGATGAAACTCAATCTGGCTCAAAGGACCAAATTTGAGAATGGAATAATGGTTTGGGTTGTCAGCTATGGAGAAATGACTTTGGTAAAAAAAGAATCAGAAGAGAGAAGCTTTAATCCAGATCCAGCGATTACAGAGCAGTCCTCTGTAGTTACAACACGGTGCAGGCGAGGCAATCGCAGTCTTATCAAGCAGTCACGCATACAAACCATAAATCGGCAGTCGTATGTAACCATCTGCACAGAGTGGTTGGCTCTGCCATACACATTTCAGAATACACTCCAGCACACCGTCAAGAGAGCATAAAGCAAACAAGTAGCCCTGAATGACGTTATAATCACAAAATACGAGACCTTGATAGATTAGAGAATTAACACGCAAAAAAGAAGGTCTAGAGCACAGCAAAACAGTGAGGTATCTGCTCAGGACATCACCTCAAGAAGTGAAGCAGCCCTAACTACCTCCAGCAGTGTGTTTAACACATTCTAATGTATCTAACATAAGCCTGCCTCTAAATGTGGATGATTCACATAAGTTAGTAGCTCTGGAGTCTAATCACTGCCTTTAGGTGTGTTACTCTATATGGAGCAATGAAGGACAAAAATGGAAGGCTCTACATTTTTTACAAAGTCTTGTCTCAAGAACCAACTAAAAACAGATGAATGATGGATAACCAGTATCATGCAGAGCAGAATTACTCTTCTTACTTTGCTCCCCTGAAGCTCTCTGCTCAGGTGTTGACGCAGTAAAGTCAGTTTCTACCAGCTCAGCTACAATATCCGGCGCAGTTCTATCTATTTGTAACACAGAATCTGCAAGATAGACTTAAATGGTTACCAGCATGAATACTTTTTATGTCTTTGCAATCTCAAATTCTCACATCACAGATGTTCAACGCGATGATGTGGGGAAGATCTTTACACCCCTGCACGCTCTTCTAATGTTTTTCTTTTCTTTTTATGCCAGGGAGGATTTTGAACTTTTTTTTTTGTCTCTGCCAAAAAGAGCCTGAGATTTAAGGGAAAAAGTTCACGGCGAGATTGAACTACAGTCACATAAATCGAAGACTATCATCCTTGACACGATGTGCGTGTGTGGCTGAAAAAATGAGTGAGATGCCTTTCCCGTCACTGAGCCTCAAACACTTTATCCTTGAATGAGCATCAGAATTCTCAGTCTGACCCAGTCCATCTCTGCTTGCTAGGTATAATCCTGCTACTGAAACCCACCGCATACCAGTGAAAATAGCATAGCAACTTAGAACAATGTAAAGCTGTTTTCCTGAGATTTGTGACAAGACACCACATACTTTACCCTGGAAAGGATCACAGGGGTTGCAGGGCCCCAAACCCTGCCTTAGACTGCTATTTTGTTTCCTTCAGATCTGAATATTAAAAGAGCTGTGTTTAAGTATTACATCATTAAATTACTCGTATCTTTTTTTACTGACGGTCATGATGGCGATGCTGAATCAAACACTGCTGAAGCGGGAGGATGATGGCTGATTTTATGCCGTTACTTGATCTATACCGGTTCACCGGTTTTATTGTCTCTTCTACACATTTTCACTTGAGATTTTATTCCCCTCACAACAAAAATGAAGTTAACTAAAGCCTAGATTAAGCCATCTTTAGTTCACATGCCCTCCGCCTCTTAATAAGACTCTATCTGACCATGTGCAACCCTTGTTTAAATCCAAGATATCTTTTCCGGTGCACTTTTTTCCTAAAATCCATCACTTTATCTTTAATTTAGTTAATAGTATTTATTAACTGATCATTTTAAGTTTTTGTTTTTGAATTCTGAAAAAATCATTTACTACAAGAATTCAAACTTCAGACTAAGTGCTTGTAATGTAATACTTAAACATAAGCTAACCACATGTTGTCCCTGGATGACTGAGAGCTTAAACTATAACATGGACCTGGCAAGATGGCCGCTGCAGTCACAAAACAGACTGTAACAACCTCTGACCTCAGACTACGTGTTGCAAATCTATCACCTAAATTTCCTCTTCCTCTGTCTCACAAAATGTGACCACAAATGAAAACATATGCACTGTCTAGTTTTAGAAATATTTGTTTAATGTTATAATCCTGTGTAAACACTATTATAATGACTTGATTTCTATTTCCTTGTTTGGCACCAGAAGATACTTGTTGATAACTGCTCCTTGCGTAGAAAGCTTCCATGAAGCACAGTGCGGCTAATTTTACTACAGCTTCATACCTCCTCCACCAAACACAGAGAATCACATACTGTGCCACAAAGGACCAACATTATGTAAGCTATTGACTGCCGTCCCTCCCAAACAGAGAATGAGGATGTAAAACACTGTCATGAGGCCGCCACACTGACAGTTATTAAAGCCTGGGATGCGTTACCAGCCTTCTCTGTTTGTTGCATTCCTGGCAACACGCGAGCTTGCAGCTTTGCTCATTGCAATAACAGGTTAGAGTGTGTGTTTCCTTGTCCATTCCAACGATGATGAAATATGGAAATGGACTCCATCCCGAAACCCCACAAATTCAAGGACATCAGCTCTTCTTTGTTCTCTTACATTTATCAAGACAGTTATTTATTTGGGTGATAGACACTGAAGGGAGCAACAGCATTAAAACTGGGCAAGAGTAGAGACGGGAAAAAGTCGAGTGTAGCATCGTGACCAGGATGGAAGGTTATTTATCTCTTTTTTTCCCCCTTATAACTCTACATGACAACTCGCAAAAATGATTCCTCCGCTTACTAAATAGAAATCTAGCTTGTGTTGGGTTATTTAAAAAAAAATAAAATAAAACATGCAATCTAAGAATGTTGCACAGCTTTTTTTTTTTTTTTTAGTTTGTTTTGGCAAGTGACGTGTTTCTTTTGACTTGGTCATTCGGTTTCTCGTAACACAAAGAAGGTCACAGCCTTTAACTCATCCGTGTTGATAATGTAGCCGGTGCAGACAAAACCAGAGGCAAGTGCGCGGTTTGATACGGGCTCGCAGCTGCTCCACCAGCGAGGCTCGAGAAAGAAAAGAAAAAAAAAAAACTACATTTATTTTTAACCTGAGTGTTTGGACATAATTTATTAAGTGGCCGTGTGTTTAGTCCAGCCTGAACAGGAACTGGGAGATATGGACGCTTGTTATGTAATGCATTTTTAGAAGGAAGCCCGATTTCCTGACATTACCAGCTAGATGTTTCACATTAGCCCGCTCCAATGATCCCACCACCCCGATAAGTACTTTTAGTTCATCTACCGAAGGCTGGCGATGCCAATTTCGGACGAGCCGGAGCCGAGCAACACCAGACGAAGGTGCTATGAACCGAGAATCTCGGCAGTTTTTTTTTTTTTTTTTCCCCCGAGCACGCGGGTGTAATGTGGAGCCCAAAGGGCGCCGCGGTCTCACCTTCTTCACGGGCTTGTGGGTGGGCACGGCGGTGAAGACGGACGACAGCTCGCCCATGTTCATCTCGGTGTTCTTGCTCACGGTCATGGCCGAATATTTTTCCGCTACGTTCTCGCTCTCCTTCACCTCTTTGCTCGCCTGCTTCACCTCTGGCTTCCCCTCGCCAGCCGGCTCTGACATCGTTGTCGCTGGCGGCTGTCAGTCGTCACCTGTGCAGATAAATATATATATATATGTGTGTGTGTGTGTGCGTGTGTGTGTACACAGCCGTGAGGTCCTCTCTGGCGGTCGCGTCGGGGGAAAGGCGAGCGTCGCCGACGTCCGCGCGCCGCTAGCGGACCGCTCCGCTGCTACAACAACAACAACAAAAAAGCGGAAGAGAGATGTTTCAAAGGAGGCGCAGGAAAATACATGGAGGGGGATGCCGCGCGTGTGTACTGTCCGGCGAAATGGCGCGGGAAACCGTCGTGATGTGGTGTGCGTGCGTGCGTACGTGTGTGTCCGGTGTTGCGTTTGGTGCAGTCAGCCGTGTAGTCTCTCTCCCTCTCTCCCTCTCTCTCTCCTCGCTGGTGGTTCAGCCGTCACCTGGCTGGGTAGATTTGTGGGCGGCGGCTAAAAGGCTTGAGGGGGCGTTCCGCTTAGGAAGAGGCGTTCAAGGTAAGTAGGACAACAGGGGACCGAGCAAAAAAAACAAAAAAAAAAACAGCATTTCCTGCAGGAAACGCGCGAGTGCTAAAATGCCGACTCGCATTGCAAGCAGTGCAAAACAAAAAACAAAAAAAAAGGTTTTGCTAGAGTTAAAACATATAAATGTCATCAGCGCTGAAGCTGAAGGAAGCTGGATGTCTGTGAGGCACAAAAGCAATTCGCAGCAATTTAGCGCGCTTTGATGTCACGGCTGTGTGGCGTCATAAGCGAAAAAAGATATAAGTATCGGCGCGATACTTCGATCAACGCGTGTCCATTCGTTTCAGGTACACTCACTCTTAGGAAAGGTTGTAAAAGGGGACTGAATGGAAGAATATACGTCCATCTTAGGTAAGCAGTTTTTATTTGACTTTTTAACACGTCCAGTTGATCCGAAAGAGGGTAATTGACTACGAGTGCGGTAAAGTGGTGGTAAACTGAATAAGTGTTGCGGCCTGAGGCGGTGAAACACACACACACACACACACACACACACACACACACACACACACACACACACACACACACACTGTTACCCCGCCCTCCCGGAAGCTGCAGCCACTTGGTCAAACGTATTAACCATCACGCCATTTTCCATCGACAACTGAGGGGAGTGAACCCAGGCGTACAGGCGCGGATAGTCGAAACTGTGAATTTCCACCAACACGGTAAAATTCCCGCAGCTTTGTTTTGTAGGGTATCACGCTGGAACTTTATATCAATGCCGCGGTTTCGCCAGTTATTACGACCACCGCCTAAACCGCCGTGTATTGTTTGATCGTTCCGGCCGCCGCTCAACACCAGGCCTCGAAAAACGCGACAGCCATTTTAGCCGTTGTTAACTAGCGGTTATCTTATCGTTTAGCTTCGATGGCCCTATACTTTCGAACGAGAACGCAGCGTGTTGTTTGGATAGTAGGCGGGAAACGGTGCTTTTAGCAGCCGGGTCGCACCAACTCTTGCTAAAAAGCCATTGTGAGGTTAGCTTTAGCCGATCCAAACAACGGGGGTGGTGAAGCTAACGGCAGCGATAGCTTTGAGCGCGACCCCTGCAGGAAGGCAGGCCTTAGCCTATTTTCATTCAGCACCCTCAGAATTGACAATATGTGCTCCCCTCGTCGTTACACGTTTGTTTTGGATGCATATTGTGTTCCTTGCAATTAGATTTTAAATGTTTTGAGACCAGTTATGCTGCCCCGCAGCGGACGGAAATTGACGGCGCGTTAGCGCCAGTTAAAAATGTTGTAGCAGTATATCAGGATGTAGGCGACAATGCCGTTCATCATCCACGTTATTGAAGGTTTCTCCACCAGAAACGGTGATGCGGAGTCATTCTCTGGGGGCTCTCATGCCGAGTCTGGGGATCTGTATTTGTCCGATCAGGCCTCGTAGAACCGTATCCTCAGATTGTTCAAATGCAAATGGACGATACGTTAAACTGCGACAGACCCCGACTCCACTTGCCTAGTAAATGCGTTGAGCTTCCCTCAATAACGCGTTGTGGGGTTTCTTCAACTGCCGAATGTGTTTTTAACGATTCCCCCCCCTCTTTGTTTTGCAGATCCAGTCATGCACCGTGACTGTCCCCTTGACTGCAAGGTCTATGTTGGAAATTTGGGCAACAATGGTAACAAGACAGAGCTAGAAAGAGCGTTTGGTTACTATGGTCCACTGCGCAGTGTTTGGGTGGCGAGGAACCCCCCAGGCTTTGCTTTTGTAGAATTCGAAGATCCCAGAGACGCAACTGATGCCGTGCGAGAGCTTGATGGAAGGTAAGCAACAATCAACATTCAAGCTGATTAAAAATTTGTCTCAATTATAGCACCGCATCCATCAAAGGCTGCGGACCATTAACGCTGGGCAGACTACAAAAGCTGTTCAGCTCTGTCCCATTATACGCGCAGTTAAATGTAATTGGGCCGTGATGTCGTCGAAAAATGTTGAACTGCTCCGTACGCCAATAGATCGAAATGGCTACATGTTCATTTTTAATGTTTATCGTCTTCATACAGATCGCCGTTCAACCCCAAACAGTAGATTTACAGTCAAGTGTTAAATAAACTTAATTCAGGTTCCGGGCTCGAGTCCAATAAAAGTAGGATTCTGGGGGATGTAAAGTAGTTTTGGGACGAGTTTTAAAACAAGCCTTACAACGGAGGTTCAGTGTTTGTGTAGCCCACACAGTTCCTATTAAATCTCCACAATGGCATACGCACGTTAAAATGTCCCTGCCGTGAAAACGGGCCACGGACAGCGAGTCAGAAAGCGCCACCAGAGTATCGCTCCCGCTTTGACCTGCAAGCACGAGTTTAAAGGGTAATTATGCTTACAGGGTTGCTCTGTCACTCAGACTTTCTCAGTATTCCCATTGAGGTTATGGGGTCAGCGTAACTATGCAAAATCATTCAGAAGCATGAAGGAAATGAAGTCCAACTGGAAGCTTTGCTTGTCTTACAAGATACTTGAAGTTTGAAAGCACACAAATAGGAGAGAAGACCGTCTCCAGCAAGACGGAGACGAGCTTGCTTGCGCTGAATTATGCTCACCCTTGATCACAGAGACGTCGTCCCTCGGGTCCTCTAGGCCTTCGAAGGATGCAGCCCTGAAGCGTCTACTGTGGTTAACGATGACTGCTTTGTTTTGGGTTTTTTCTCTAGGTCATTGTGTGGTTGCCGGGTGCGGGTGGAGCTGTCCAATGGCGAGAAGCGCAGCCGCACCCGTGGCGCTCCCCCTTCGTGGAGCAGGCGTCCTCGAGACCGTGACGATTACAGGCGTCGTAGCCCCCCACCCAGGCGAAGGTGACCCACACGATGTTGTTTGACAGTGCCTAGTTGTGACAAATTTGCATTATCTTGCCCTTAAGTCCTCTTGTGTGTTTTTAATGTTTTCACTCTCTCACCAACAGTATATATTCTGGCAATTCTATTTCCAGTCTAGACTATTACTTAAATCTTTTGTTCTGAGTATGCATTTGTGACTGTTGCTATGTGTAAAGCTTGCAGTATCATCTTCATTGGCATTATTTGTCATTTTAAGTAGGAAGCCTAACAGTTAAGTATTTAAAGTAATATGACATTGGAATTGGGGTCTTATGCTGGGTTATGTAGAGAAGCTCTTCTACTGTATAATGCATTTTAAAATGCAAGCATTTGCTGTAGGTACTAATGCATTTTAAAAGTGTACATTCCTTTGTTCACTCAAAAGCTTTATGCATTTAATATGATTTGAAATTGGCTAATTAGATGTGTGAAATAGGATTGGGTAATATCTGTTAAAGTGTCTTGAAATTTGGGGGGGATGAAAATGCCAAATGTGATGCATTTTTTTCGTTTTGTTTGAGGATGCTTTTTATTTTTCATCTATATTAATAAGAATGAAACCCGTTGCAGAATCACCACCATGCCTCTTCTCACCACCCTCTGAGTCAATCAACTAGTCCTCTTTCAGCATCATGTGACTGCTGACCATCGTGCCCCAATCAGCTTGGCTGGTGCTGTCACATGACCCAGGCATGGCCAGTCGACAGGTTGCACCAGCCCATTGGTTCCTCATCATGCCGTTCTCAACCTCCTCCTCCTTCAACCTTAACCCAAACGACAGCGACCCACCTCACATTCCCGACCAATCAGCGTATTACGTTCCCAAATGTCTACAACCTACCAGCAGCAGCCTTCAGCTAACCAATTAAAGCAGGAAAAAAGCCACAGCCAGCCCCCATCTGCCTGCCACCTAATCACCTTGCAGCATCTGGCCAGTCCTATTCAGCCAATTCTACCTACCCGGCCGACAGTCTGCCTCCCTTTCGTCATATCTAGCTTGTTGAAAACCAAAAATACTAGTAAGTTTTCCTGCTTCATTCAGTACACTGCTGATAACAGTTTTGAAAGTGAAGAGACAGCTGGTTTACAAAGGTTGATCTTTTTTTATTATTATTATTATTTGACTCATAAGTTTATCATTTTGTCCTCACCCATTACTGTAATTCCTTGTTTCAAAAAGGGAAATGGTCCATTATCAGATGTGTGGATCTTCACATGTCCCGAGATTTCGATTTATAGATTATCATCTGGTATGTCTTGAGGGTCTGAGCAAAATTACGATCTCACAAGTATCAAAAGTTTTCTCAACTCTTCCACACTAAATATAAAAGGGGTTTCTTTGTGCCGAATGGTCGATTTTTTAGCAGATTGTAGTCTGGTTACTTCTCAAGACTTATTCCCATTGACCAGTAAAATGTTTTTTGAGTATCCTCCAATCCCTCGTTTGTGAAAGTGCAGAGGACCAGTATCATACAGATGGTAACCTGGGGGTGTTTTTTTTCGCACACCATGGCCACAGTGCAGTGTTCAATCTTAAAATGGCAGAAAATGTTACTAAATAACTCGCCCTGTAAAAAAATTAATTAATTAATTTAAAAAAAATCAAGTAATCATATTTCGGACTAACTAGTTACACTCATTCCCTCTTTAAAATTTAATGAAAGAGGTATGGAGCAAATGTTTGTCCTTGTACTGTGGCATAGGTGAAAGGTAATTCCTAACCACCTCCCATCTCTATGCACAAGGTCCGTTGCAACTATTTAAAGTTTATTGATATTTTAAAAAAAAATTCCCAAAGTCTTCAATTTCGAGTGACAGATTTAGCCAAAGGGCTTTGTTGAGAGGAGCCCACATATTAAAGGGATTAGTATGAAGTTCTGCCGGCGAATGATTTATCCATCTCTTGTTTTTAACATCTGTGGGTTTCCCCTGTGCAGATCGCCGCGCAGGAGGAGCTTCAGCCGCAGCCGAAGCAGGTATGTCCACATTCAGAGTGCCCTCTATAAAAACACACCGGGTCCAACCCCAGACTATGACGGCACCATTTATAGTCATGTCTTAAATGTAGAATCTTTAAAACATCACTCGTAACTGTCTAATTAGTTAGTAATCTAATAGCTGTTTCAGCCCCAACCATGACGAGGTAGCATGAGTAAACCGTTAAATAAAACCAGCCTGATATGAGCAGTGAGTGGCTTCATGGCGAGAGAATGTTTACTCATCGGGCGACTTTTGCAGGTCTTTCTCTAGAGACAGGAGGAGGGAGAGGTCCCTCTCCCGGGACAGGAACCACAAACCCTCGAGATCTTTCTCTCGATCAAGGAGGTAATGATGTCTCAAAAGTGCTTCACAAGTTTGATTTTTTTTTTTTTTCCCCAGCTAAATGCGAGGAGCTAAGCTTGGCATGACCCAGGCCCAGTTAGTAGCTGCTTGAGTCTTGCATACCGCTTTGTCTTAAAATGTTAGAGGACCTTTGCTGTTCTTGTTTGTGTCACCTGCCCTAAAGGCACTGCACCTTTTTTTCTTTTTTTTCTTTTTCTTTTTTGAGAAGAAAAACCCTTTGACTAAGCAGCTTACAAATGGAGGCATACTTGTGTTGTCTGTAATTACTCCAACTGCTTGAATTGTGGTGACATTTCTTGTTTCCCCCCCACAGTCGCTCCAGGTCTAACGACAGAAAGTAGGAGACTCGTCTGTCACCTGTAAAGGGAGTCGGAAGAAAACAGACTTTGCTGTTTCATACGATGGACATCAAAATGACTGTGTGGTCTTTTTTTTTTTTTTTGTGTTGGGTTTTTTAAAATCGATCAAGCATTTTAGTCTCCCCTTGTTATGGTAGTTTCAAGTACACGCGGAGCGGGTGTGTGTGCAGGTGTGACGCCTCGCCTAAGTCAGTCTCGTCAGTTGCACAGTTGTACCACCCTGCATTCCAGTTCACCAGTAATCTTTTTGTTGATGAATGTACTGTGTAGGTTGACGCATAGCGATAGTCATTTTGCATTGTTTTTCCTTTCCTTTTTTTTTTTTTTTTTTTTTTTTTTAAGGATTGCCATTATGTGTAAGATACGCCCTCCTTTTTGTCTGTAAAGCCAACTGATTATCAACACGCAACTTTCTTACTTCATACTGAAGGTTTCCATCTGTGAATGGTTGGCTGTAGGAACGCCGCGCTCATTCAGGATGCAAAACTGGCATCATTGGGAAAAAAAGTGTAATGGAAGCGAGTCTAATTTTTGACTGTTAGAAATTCCATTATTTTTCTTTTCTTTGATACTGTGTGAAATTGTCTCAAATAAAAAAAAAAAATCTGGTTGTTTAAAAAAAAAACCAAACATGCATTGTTCATATTTATTTCCTCGTTGGCTCCTTCTGACCCACTTCTGTTCGCACCCCGTTTCATCACCACCAGAGGCCTCCTGCTCCGGCGGCGGGCTGACCTGTGCTGATCCGGGTGTGCCTGACGGGGCCGCCGCTCATCAAACCACCGCGGGGGCTTATTCGCTAATTTCATCTCTGCCATGCTAATTTGCAGCAAGGCGTTCGGCAGCTTTAACGCGGATGAACCGAAGTCAGCGATCCACGTTCGTGTCACATGATGGCGCTGTTGGGTTTCAACGTTTGCAAGATGAAGACTCAGGGAAAGTGTCTGATATCTGCCCTGGACGCAGGCGTGCGCCCAGATGCTCTGCAACCCTAACGCCTGAGCGTTATGAGTGAGTGGTGCAGGCTCCCCCTGCTGTCTGAGCAGGAACCTCAGAGCAGCGCCCACAAACCAGTCAACAGGTAAGAGGAGCGTGTATGAATGTTACACACACACGGCATAATGACCGGGAGACACTCGGCACTCAGTGGTGTGCGGCGGCATGCGTGTGGAGCAGAAGAACGTACCATGATTAGAAGATGTGTCTTTAACCGAGACCTCATCGGCGGTCTGAGTTTGACATTTCTGAGGATGCCCAATTCACGCCACTGACATTCGGTGCTGAAGGTGAAAACGTGCGATGCCAAGTGTCTTGAAGTGTTTGATGAATGAGACGCAGGAATCGATGGGAGTCGAATGAAGGAGTCGGGCAGGTGCATTTAGACCGTGAGGGAGGCAAAGACGGGCGGGTGACGCTGACCCGGCGACCTCCGAGAGCCCACGGCCGCGTCTCTGTGCGCGCTGCCGGTGGGATGTTATGCAATGCGGTTGACTTGGAGTTTAACCCTTTCACCGGGAAAGATAAGCGATACGACATCCAAATAGTGGTGTGTGTGTGTGTGTGTGTGTGGTGGCGGCAGGCATGGCAATATAAAGAGTGTTCGATTGAATTGAAGGTTGGTCAGGCCATTAAAAAAAATTGTGTGTGTGTGTGTGTGTGCGTAGCTAGATGAACAGTTTTCAGTATGGTGGCAGACATGGCACGTGGAGAGTGTTGCATTGAGCTGGACTTGGTCTGGCCGTTAAACATTTCATTAGTGTGTGTGTGTGTGTACGGAGGCGCTACAACTTTTTTTTTTCCCGCTTCCCACGAACAATTCGCGCGCACCCACCTCTCTCTCCCACTGTCCAATTGCGCTTTCTCGGTCCCACCCCCCGGCAGGCCCACGGCTGCGGCGTTCACGCATCCAGTCCACGTGAAACCGGCATAACACGCAGACAGACGGGCTCAAATCTGCGCGCGCTTTTCCGCGAGTGACATCACAGCACGTGATGAGTCACAGTATCCACGGAGACCGCTCTCACACTCGAGGAACCCGCGGGAAACGACCCAAAGAGTCGTGGTATTTCCACCCACTGTTATGTAACGCGGCCCTGCCTATAGATCATATGCCGCCCACGGGGCAGAGTACAGCGGCAGTGACACGTCTGAGAAACACGGCGGTGCAGCCCGGGACAGAATATCCGACCATCTAGTTTCTAGAACATTAGAAACTACTTGGCATCTTTTATTAAAGGCTTTTGATCTTTAAACATCCACTCAGCTGGGGTGAAAAGTTGCATTTAATCAAATACTGAGAACATCAGCATTGTTCTCACTGCATTATAGGCCATCAGTGTTGTGGAGTGGAACCGCGTTAGTTCTGTGATTTTGTTTGTATGTTGGGATTTTTAAATTTGGCTGCAGTTATGTGAGTAGATGCCTGATAACCGGCCACGTGGTTGGTGTACAAAAACATACACGTATCAAGCTATATCCCATTAAATTCTGGCATCGTCATGGGATAATAAATGTTATAATGCATGCTCATTAACACAGATAATTACACAAGTGTATGGTTTGATTGCCAGTAATTTTTTTTCCATAAAGGCCTACGGAAGCCTCGATTGACCAGAGAATGTGTAAAAGGTTTGAAGGTTATTATTTAACCAAACAATAAATCAAAGTCGCGCGGAGCAGACCTCCCCCGAGGACCTTGTGACACTGCATAAACAGTTAACATAAGTGGCTATGCAGCTCCACTCGGTGCCATGTATGGCACGAAAGCGCTAATTGTGGCTGCGGAACAAAGGCCCGGATGAGGTGAGGCACAAGCAGTTATGCGAATGGTCTTGCGGTGGATCCTCCGCGGCGTGCAGCCGCCTCGCAGCACAGACAATAAAGTGTCTACCCAGCTGGACAAATGTGCTTGGCTCCTGCAGCAGTCACGCGAGCTGCTGTTGAGTCGCGCATTCACCGCATTTAGTTTAGACTTCTTCGACGTCGGCGCACACAGTTACTCAAACACCTCCATTGCGAATGGTCGAGTGTGAGGATGCTCCCTTTGCGTCCCGTCTTCCTCACAAAGGACCCGCTGTGACATCATGTCAGTTGAGCCTTTGCGTTCTCCATCCTGCAGCGGAGGGTCTCGCTAATGCGTGAGGAACTAAGCTGACGGGCAGTGTGACGGGGTTAGGCAACGCGACGGCTGTTGTTGAGATGCAGTATGCTATGCTGGAGTGGCACTTAAGAGGAGGAAACTGAGAAACTGGTCAGGTCGGAGCTGTACGTATGCTAAAAGAATAGGGGGCCCACAGGCGAGTGCAACCATGAGAGCATTTCCGTTTTCTGTTCCCTTACACCTGAACTCCACTGCATTCCTGTGCAAATACTGTGCCATCATCAGGAGGGGCTGCCTTAGAATTTAGTTACAAATATGCGACATCTTTTAAGATGATTATCATTCGTTTTGTGACTCTATGAAATCTGTTAAACTGTAACGAGGGCAAGTAGCTATATTTCCCATCAGAAATCTAACTTAAAACAGTATAAAATGGAAATACTACATAAAAGTGTGAGTACTATAAATCAGGGAAAGTAAACACGATGTCTAGTTTGCATAACAAATTTACCATTTACGCTTTATTTGGCGGCTCATACTTAAATTGCATTTACCTCAGTAAAACGATTAGAGCATGGTGTCCCTATACTGCTAAGGAAGTGTTGAGGTTTGACTATTTCTTTAAAAATACCACATGCAAAAACAAAAAAAAAGTGTGCATTAAGTATATTTGGGTAAAAGTCAAGTATTACTAGAAGATATTAAAATAAAATAAAGTGGCTCAAATGCAATATTGCCTGTTACCTACATTCTATTTTTGGATTGTTATGGATTAACTGGCGGGGCTCGTTTTACGCTGCTCTACGTGGGCATGCGGGAGAAATACTGCAGAGGAGTGTTTGTACCACAAAATTCCCTGCTAGTAATTGCTATCCATTTTCACCCCCCCTCACGAACACTGCAGCCCCCCACTCCTCCCATGAGAGAAAGTAAACACACTCCATCGCCGCCTGTCATCTTCGGGGCAGATCCGGGTCCGCCGTGGCTGCCCTCCCCTGACATGCGCAGTGAGGCGCAGGGGTACCGTGCCGGACCATCCCGAGCTGGAATTTCCTCCAGCGCCGGAGCCAACTTTCACGTGCGTCCATGTGTTTACCGGGCTGGATCCACGTGTTACGGGCCCGCTGAGCCCGCCCCTGCACGGGAGAGGAGGGTCCCTGCCCACCGCACTTCATAAAAGTTAGCCCGACCTCGACCGGGAGGAATCTGGGAGACGTCCTCAAGTAGCCGCATTTATCACTATTATTTGCGGGCCATTTGATTTACACGAGGGGTTGGGTGTCATTTTTTAGAAATAATCGCACACAATTTCTTTTTGAAACACCGCAGCCGCAGTGAATCGTAGATAAAGGAGGAGGACACACTTTCATTCAACGGTTTTGAAATACAGCCTTTCTCTTCTTTTCCTTTTTTTTTTTTAACGGACGCCGGCTGACTCAAAATGTAAGTAGAACGACTTGGCCGTAATTTTAGACATTCCTGAGCTGATCTTTTTTATGTTCTGGTAGTTTATAAACGCGTAGAAAAAAAAACGTGTCGTTTTTCTAGCTTTTTTTTTTTTTTGGAATCCCCGGTTTCTTGCTAGCTTGTGTCGTTTGCTCAGCTCGAAACTCTCGCTAGCCGACGCAGTTCGCCGTTAGCCGGCTGCTCGCTTTTGCCGGCGGTGGTCGTGAGTCGCCGGACTGACCGGCCGCGACCACCCTCGTCCCCGCGTCGGGCGCCGCGGCTGCTTTTTTTTTTAGCCTCCAAACGCCGCGAACGGGACGTGAAAAGCTTCCATGTGTCGCTCGACTAAACTTCCAAAAACTCACTCGAGGTCGGGAGTTATCGGGCTGCGCGTGTCGACGGGCGGACACACACACACACACACACAGATACACACACACACAGAGATACACACACACGGATACACACTGCGCCGGCCGACACGAGATCGCGGCTCACGTGGAGGCGAGTAGTAAACTGGGCAGGGTCTCCGCTGGCTGTCATCCGCGCGAGCTCCGGCAGCCGGTGCC
>CAAKHG010045070.1:0-16287 GCA_901007715.1 Dactylopterus volitans
ATCGACCTTTGTGCGGGAAAGCCTGGATGGTTGTGGGACCCGCTGCTGCCACGGATACGCAGCTGCCTTCTTTAGGCCCGTCAGCATTTGCAGGTCCATAAACAGCAAAATGCGTCAAGTCCATCGTCTTGCAGCCGCTTTAAGCAAAGAGGTGTTTCACAAAGCGGCCGAATCAAATGTTAGCTGAGTAAAAAAAAAATAACCGCACGGCTGAGCTCGTTCCAAAACGCACTCTTGAATTTTCTTTATTTAAACTTTTTTTTCATGTATTATTGCACAAAACAGTAGCCAGTCTCCTCCTCAAACCTCTGCGAGAGTCTCACTTTTGTCTACAGCGCTCGCAGTTGTACAACCTGTTTTCATCGGAGCAGCTGAGGGCAAAGAACCACAGATAAGAGGGAAACAAGTAAGAATTCATTTTACTGTTCACTGTGTTTACAAACAGACCACAAGACTCGCTCTCTTTAAATCTTCTGCGCAATCAAAGTACTCATTTAATTCACCCATTTGGAAAAAAAAACAACAACAAAAAGTACAAAAACCCGATGCTTTATCATTCACTCTGTTGCATAGCTATGAACAAACCTTCATCCGTGCGTTACATTCAGCGGGAGGTTTCGGGAGGCGACGCGAGCAACGGCGCCAACAACATTCAGCGGCGGTAAACCCGCGAAAAGACGCGGCGTTCCAGTTATGAGCAGGTAAACATAGCAAAACTGTCAAATACATGTCTAAAAAGAAAAAAAAAAAAAAAAAAACCCATCAAATTAAACGGGGCACGTCAGTGTCACTTTTCCATTATTGCCTGCAAACAGAAGGGAAGGGATCAGGGCTTTCACAGCATTCGCACACCGCCCACATTTTTATGCAAAATGTACTGCCTCAAGAGAAAAGAAAAAGAAAAAAAAAAACGTGGTTCAATCAGTGTAGCTAACAACAGTTGAGCAAATACATAAAAACAAACAGCGGCGACATCTTTTCCTGCACGGGAGCGAGGAGAAGCGGCGCGGCGACAGAGGAGTGCCGGCTGCTACGCCGGACCGAGCGCTCGCGCCTCTCTGAACGAGACCAGCCGCGGCTCTTACGAAAGCCGTTTATTTATTTTTTTCCCCAGTGTCTGCAATGGTTACAGTGCCGTGACAAAGTTTTGCGCATTTCCACATTTTTTTGAAGGCCGTTGCTCCAATCACGGTGGCCCATCACCGCCTAGCGTCTTGATCAAGTTCCTAAAATCCGGAAACTCCTGAGAAGTCCGGCAAAGGTTCCATTTCGGGGTCTGGGACCAGGTTTTCATTGGGTGGAAGAGGTGAAATGAATAGGTTCTCAAAATGAAATCTGAGCAGCGCCGCTTATTGATAACGTGACATTTTATATTGCGTTAAAGTAAAAATTTCAAAAACGTTTGAGGTCACGTGTTCAGTGCGAGATTCGGTGTTTCCGGAGAAAAACTGCACCCGCTTCGAAGAAAACAGCCTGGCACCTGAGTCTCATGGTTCTAGGACCCACAGGAGCACGTTCACGAGGAAGACTTTCCATTATTAAAGCAGCAACGAGGAGTATTACCGAGGATCAGCGCCGTCTGCAGAGCCACAGACCGCCGGCGCATTTAAAGCCGTGGATGTCTGTGGGGAGCATAAGGAGCTGGAGTTATTGACATATTATTTGAAAAACGGATTCTAACGGAACCGGAGCACGTTTGAACATGAGGTTAAAAGAGCTCTGGGTTTAATGTGGCATCCCGTGGTGCTGCCGGTTGATCTCATTACCGTCCTGGACCATCAAAGATCTGGGCGCACGGCAGTTGTGTGCAAAAATTGCAGTGGCACACTAGCAGGGTGGCTGAGGGCGAGATAAGGACCTTCTTGCTTGTTACGTGAACATGCCCTTCGAACCTCCCACTTCTGCCGTGATCTGTGCCCATTGAGGTCCACGCTAGCATCTAGCACGGTGAGGTGCTCACTGCCAGCAGTAGATCTGATCACATCAGCTCAAATGACATGCAATAAGCAAAGGCCCCACGGTGCAAATGTAGTAAGTTATGGTAATAACCTACATTAAGAATATCTATTTCTCCTAATAGATAGGTTTTTTTCAGACGGACTGACCAACATCGTCATCAAAAATGTTTTATGCTTCTATGTAATTTATATGATAAAAGACCCATTCTCGGCTTTCGCGCGTCGATAAAATATCGGCACACAAAAAAAATCGCAACACGACACTATCGATTTTTTCCCCAACACCTCGAGCAATAACGTGCTGAGGGTACGGACAGGGAACGACGGAACTGCCAGTCAAGCTGCTGTCCCACCAAAACAACTCTGAAGCGTTAAAAAAAAAAAAGGTAAAATAGTTCCTGGTAGCTGCTTTAATACAACAATTTTACGCAGTATTCCCAGAGTAATGTCCTCTGTGTTTTTTTTTAATCATTATTTCAGTGTATAGAAAATGTAATAAATATATAAAATAACTTAAGGGATACACACATCTTTCCACAGCACTGTATCTTCCTCTAAAAACAGTAAAGGCTTTACAAAAGCAATAACAAGGCCTGGTTTCCTCTGCTAGAGCAAAAGTGGTCTTGTGTGTCACGTGTGTGTGTGTGTGTGTGTGCTTGCGTGAAGAGGCGACGGCTACTTGGCACCGGGAGGCAGGTAGTAGGGATGGAACAGTCTCTCATGGGCGCAGATGTGCAGAGCGGTGTGCGTGTGCATCAGTAACCTTGGGAACCGCGAGGTGAAGTAGCCGATGAAGCCTTCGGGCAGCTCGCCGAGAGTCTGCTGCACCTCCGCGGGCAGCTCGTGGTAGTGATGCTTCTGCAGCGCGCAAAAGGTCAAGAAAAAAACAAAACAAAAGAAAGGTCAGAAACATGGTCAAGCGCGCCCGCCCCGTGTGAGACCCGGCGCGAGCAGACGGGCTGACCTTATTCCTCATGGCTCTGAGCAGGTCTCGAACCGAGTTGCCTTTGTATGTCCGGAACCGCCTCAGGTCTGGAATGCAGCGGGTGAGACATTGACAGCAGATCAGCGGCGGCTTCGATCTGGGCCGGGACCCGTTACGGGACGCGCAGGCGCGCCTATGCCTGTACCTGTCTGCAGAGGCACGGAGATATGCATCCTCCAGTTGGTCCGGACCACCGCTCTGCCTGCCGTCTCCAGTTTCACCACGATGGGACTGTCGGCCGGCTCCTTCTCTATGCGGTCGCTCACGTCCTGCGAAAATCATAAAACAACACACGCAGACTAAATAAAAACAAAGAAAAAGAAAGCACCATCGACTAAATGCGGTTGCCAGCAGCGATAAGGGGGTGGGGGCAGCAGTCCTACAGGGCAGAGTCACCATGGCAACTTGATCATGCTTACAGTGTGGTTGTGAGAACTAAAAGCCAGTTTTATGTAAATGAATGAAGACCGTCACTGAGAAATGAGCTCACGTTTTATTATGAAGGAGACATAACTAATTGTTGTGTTTCATTTTTGGGGGGGGGCGGTCCCCAGAAGCACCACCTGGCACAAGAATCACTTTTTTTTTTTAAACACATCACCACCTCGCACTGCAAACATCATTTTTTGCTTACTGCAATGCCCCCCAGCGGTTAAATTACACACACTCTCAGGAAGGTGTCCCGAGTCCACATGGCAAAGTTAAGCGCTCACACGTCAAAAACCTTGCTGAGATGCCCCCCCCCGCCCCTCCCCAACTTCCTGTTTGACAGCTTGACAACTCAGATTGGCGGCATTTTATTAAAAATGAAACATTTTAGCGAGATGCATCATGGCAGCCTGATGAATCAGGTCGACATAACAAGCGGCAACCATGGCCGCACCCTTGGGGCACCCAGTGGCATCAACAGAGACACGCGACACAAAACAGATTCATATAATCAGAGGCCCGTCCCCGTTCGACGTGCCAAATTTCACACCGTTTTTTTTTTTTTCTTCCACTGTATGGTTCTCACGGCTGCCATAGTCACCCAGCCAGAGGAAGAACAAGAGGTAGAAGTGGAATAATAAGAAACACAATAGGGAGTTTACACAGCTCCGCTGCCTGGAACCCAACGTGGCGAGAGCCACACTACCCCGACGCGCAGTCATATCCGTCCTGAAATAATAACCTACTGAAAAGCATGAAAGGAGAACTGCGGCAGCACGAGCCTGGAGATCTACAAAACTAACTGAACGGAAGGGGCTGATGTAACTTACTTGGAAAAAGAGCAACTGCTTCTCGGGGCTCCAGAAGAACGGATGTTTCAGAACGCAGGCCGTGGAGGGCCGTGACTCCGCCTCGGCGCTGATCATCTGCTCGATCAGGTCCTGCGCGATGACATCATCTGATCTCCAAATAAGTCGGGGAGAAACATGGTTTCAGGTCATGTGTCTTGCATCTGTCACAATATTGCACAATTTCTGGTGAGGTTCTTGGCGGCCAAAGCGCAGCCTGCAGTCTCCTTATTGGACAATTTTGCAGTTACATAACAGTTTCCAAAGAAGCCCATGGCACTTTTTTTTTCTCTCTTTTGAAGGACTCCACATCAATCATGGCAGACAGCACTGCCTGAAAGGCTCAACTAAGGGCAAAAATGTGACCCCGGCACGGAAAAAGCATTTGGTTTTGACTGACGGTTCTAGATTGATCACTTAAGTACACCTGCAAGATTATTTTATTTCGCAGAAACAGTGAATGAATTGATTCAAGGTCAAAGATGTAGATTCCTATATCTCCGCTAAGCATTTGTGTGGGTGTAAACACTATAATCATGAGGTTTTTGCCCACGCAGAAGCGCCGCACTCACCGTGTATATTCTCCATAAAATGTGAGAGTGAATACTCTCCTGACAGGATGTTGACTTGTCTCGTCAGGGTATCACCAAAAGGGTGCTGCCCTCTGCTGACCACGTAGTAGAACACGCAGCCCGCCGAGAAGACGTCCACTGCCGCCGTCTGAGGAGAGCGGAGCGGAACACCGGATCGGTCAGACCGAGCGACGCCGCGACGTACGCCGGCACGCTTCGCGCTTTTTTTTAAAAATACGTGTGCATGTCCCACCGGCTTGTTACCAGGAGTGACCCGCAGCACTTCAGGAGCTATCCACCCTTCAGTTCCCGGTATTCCGGA
Organism: Dactylopterus volitans; assembly: GCA_901007715.1. Classification (NCBI taxonomy): domain Eukaryota; kingdom Metazoa; phylum Chordata; class Actinopteri; order Syngnathiformes; family Dactylopteridae; genus Dactylopterus; species Dactylopterus volitans. The sequence continues at coordinate 5,115 of CAAKHG010045070.1, forward strand.
CCGCAAGGAGAAGCTGCTCCGGCCGTCCGGGATCTTTTTGCAGAGCCCAAAGTCGGAAATGAGCGCTCGCACCCGACCGAGCGCGCTGGGGCCAGAGAGGAGGATGTTCCTGGGCTTCAGATCACGATGGACTAAATGAAGAAATGACGGAGGGTAAAGCGGCAGGGTGGGCAGGAAGGAGGAGGAGGAGGAGTTGAAATGCCATCCGTGAATGGAGGAAGACATTTATGAATGTAACTTGTATGTGCGTGTCTGCGTCAGACCTATGTTGAGGGAGTGGAGGTGTGAGAGGCCGCACATGGTCTGCTCCAACAGCGTTATTGGATTCAGGTCAGGAAAACAAGATGGGTCCTCCACATACTGCAGAGACCACAGACACATAAACGCTCGATGACACGTCAGTTGTATGTACTGTGTGCATGCATTACTAAGGGCCACTACTTCACCTATATCCAAGGATGACGCTTAATCTAAGCTACTCAAGCACACTTGCAGAAAGTGGACGGATGAGGGTTTCCCACCACCCCCCGCTGACCTGTTGCAGGGTGGCGGCGCACAGCTCGATGGCGATGTATGTGAAGAGGCGGTCTCGCTCCGTGCAGAAGTATCTGATGACATTCGGGTGTGTGTCAGACTCGCGGAGCAGCTGCACCTCGCGCTCGGCGACCTCGACGCACTCCGGCAGGATCCGCTTCACAGCGACGTGGCGCCCATCGAACTTGCCCCTTCGGACAAAATAAACGGACAAAGGTCGACGACAGCACGCGGTTGAGAGCAGAGCAGGGCGGCTTAACAGCAACTGCGTAATTTAGTATAGAAGGAGGAGTTGTGGAGGCTTTATGATACTTTACAATAACTTTGTGTGACTCTAAAAGATGGTTCCTGAAACTGAAGGTCACTAATATAAACAAATATGTGCTGATTACCAGTAATGTAATGTATATCTGTTGTAATTTAAACCACACCTATCTACGAATATCAGTCATAAGACAACTCTTTCTTCACACATTAAGTGCACACATGTGCAGACGTGCAGGATACCTGAAGACAAAAGTTCCTGCTGTGCCGTGTCCGAGGACCTCCGATGGCGTGAAGGAGATTTTGCCCGCCTGCACCTCGTCGCTGTTTTCTCCTGGGTGGCGGGGCGGAAGAGGAGGGAGCAATGAGAGCTGAACCTCACCGGACGGGCCGAGAGGAAGAGCCAGAAATGAGTCACAAGCGGGGTTTCGGCGCGTTACCTGCCGCCGGCTGGTGTCCGGTGGTGCCGTTTTTATCGGCGTCTGAGGTGCTGCTGCTGCTGTGAACGGGACTCGGTGGAGGGTCAGCAGGTGCAGGCTGGGAGTCTGGACACAGCGAGGTACGTACGTATTTATATACTGCAAGTGTTACACGCTTGTCAGTTAATATATATGTTCTATGAAAAATTTCTTAGCCATGCAAAAAACCGACGGGATCGGCACGACCTACCGCTGGAGAGGTTCGGGTCAGTGGAAACGGTTGTGGCTGAAGACACGGTCTGCAGGTTGGTCTGCATGAGCTGCAGACGCGACTCAAAAGCCTCCTCCAGCTGCCTCTGAGCTTTCAGCTGCTGGGCTGCTCGCTGGAGGAACACACACACGCGCACACACACACATACGGACCGTGCTTGATGCTCTGAATAAAGATGGCAGATATCAAGTGAGCAAAATTCTGTGCAATTATAAAACTCTCCTCCGCACTCAAAAAAACTGTCTTTTTTTTTCCAACGGAGCAACTTCTGTTTGGTTCAAAGGTTGTGAAGGAAAAACCTCCCCTCTCCCGCCCCCTTCTCCGAAAGCACTTAAAAACTGTCAGAACACAGCGAGACGTTCCTCAGCCATCCATCACAATTTTAAGAACAATTTAAGCCACCACATTATGCTGAAGTAATTTGTAAATGTTTTTATCCTTTTTTTTTTTCTCTATGTTGTTCTATGTGAAAACCTAATTACCGCCCCAAAGAGGTTGTGTTTTTCCCCTGTTTTTGTCCCTCTGGATTTGGAGGAATTTTTATGGGTATCGCTTGGCCTAAGGAACAACTAATTGCAGTTTAGGAATGATCCGGAATTCACACACACAGGGTTTTTTTTTTGTTTTTTTTAAGTGCTCTGCTTCTGCTGCCGCCGCCGCCGCTGCTGCTATTATTATCAGAGACTACGTCCATATTTCACATCGACGCGGCCTGAAACCCTTTCAGAGGATGATTATACCAAAGCCAAGCTCCATCAATAAACTTAAGATTTATCGATACACAAATGTAAACAGTGACTGTCCCAAAATAGAATGACACCACAGCTGACTTCAATTAAGCGTCTTTGGTGAGCAAACACATGACATCACTCGCCGTGTTCACTGTCATCACGACAGACATGCGCGGGCGCAACACTGCTGGATCCAAACGTTCCGACTTAACAGTGTGGAAACGTCTGCGAATTAGGACCAAACTGCGGTTGAATGAACTGGTTATATTTCTCTCAGCCAGCTCCCCCTCACATTTTACACTGCACAGCTGCTACGATCACTTGCTATATTTGAAAGCATACAATAATAAAATGAGCTTTCATGCATCTTATTCATCTGGAACCTGTAATGGTACATATTTCTGTCTCATGATGTGGGTTTTTTTTTTTGTTTTGTTTTTTTGTATTTTCAGTCAACAAGAGGAACCAAAATGTCACATCCATATCACGATGAATCGTGGGTAATTAAATCAGCCACACTCAGCGCAGTCAACCTCACTTCAAGTAGCATGAACGGACTGAAGCTGAAGTGGGTTCCAAAGAGGCAAAACAGAGTTTCTCAAGAGGAGGAAACGTGTACCATTTTTTCTTATTGTCACACATAGAACTTTAAACACATCTGGACAGCACTTAGTGTACACACACACACACACACAAGCGCACACAGAGACCCGAAACTCACAGTGGGATAAGTGAGTGCGAAGGCCAGCCATCCTCCCAGCAGCAGGGTCAGAATAGCCAGAGTCAGTCGGTCCTGGGTCATGAAAACAGGCAGCACAGTGGACAGCCGGTGGGCCTGTGCTGATGTGCTCCCATCCGCGCCTCCTTTATTGGCTCGACTGTCGCTATAGCTACCAGCGGCTGCATCGTACTGAAGGACACAACGGGGTTACAGCAGGAGGACATTTTGTGCAAAAATGCTTGTCGTGATTGTAGCAAATTAAATAGCCGACTGAGGGAAGCAGTGATGGGACAGCGACGGGATGACAGGAGAGGCACCCCGCCGCAGAGGCGTTCGTGGGGCCGTGACTCACGTAGCGCCGGTGGTAGTAGGAGGCGGGGGAGACTGGGGAGGCAGATGGTCGAGGAGGGATGACTGCCTCGCCGGAACGCTGCAGGTTCGCTGGGAAATCCCTCAGCATGGTGGTGTGGGCCACCGGAGGGAGCTCGTGATGACCTGCCGCACGCAAGCACAATGACACAGCACGCTGACGGAGGGTGGGGGTCTGCGTTTGCGTGGGGGCCCGGGGACGCTTCCTTGTCCGATGGATAAAATTTACCAGGTATTTCAGAATAGCAGGAAAATTGCCCACTTTTTACCAACACCTGAGAATTTTCCTACCCGATAAAATTGTTGCAGTCCCACTAACTCGAGCTAACATGCGGCGGCTGGTGAAAAAGCAGCTGTGTGATCTGAACGTGTGTGTTTGTTGTTGTTTTTTTACCGATTAGCAGCCATTGGTTCTTCTGGCTGTTGGTGCTCCCCGGTGGATAGCGTACATCCGTGGACGGTGTGATCTCACACTCCCCTCTCCCTCTGACCGTCACCCCAGCCGTCACCGGTCCCTCAATCCGCGCCAGGGTCAGACCCCGAGGCTGCCGTGGCAACGAGAGGCACAAGCGCATCAACGAGACAGCTATCCGGATATCTAAACCTCATCTGGTGTACTCTTAGGGTGGCTGTTGCAGTTGTTGTTGTTGTTGTTTTTTTTCCTTACGCGTGTCCTGGTTGGTACAGGAAGCAGGGAGCGTCAAAAACAGGATTCGTATTTGAACTCACCACTAATGAGACTCCGTGGTGAACGAGGGAGGTGGAGGCGTAGAGATGGGAGTCCAGTTTGCCGACATAAAGCGTCGGCCTGAGAGAAACAGAAAATGAGTCACTCCCTCAGCCAAGCAAGCTATGTTTTCATGCTTTAAGTGAGTCTGGCAGCAGGACGACTCAAAAGCATATGTATTTTTATCAAAGGAAGCAGACGGACTGATTACAGTGTCACTGCAACCATGGTTTGGAGGTAAAGACTTTGATTCATATATTTAAATGTTTATAGGTTTTCAACAGAAAAATACTTTTATGTTGTTTTTTTTGGGTTTTTTTTTTTTTTTTTTTTTGATTGGCTGGCAGGGGTCCGCTCACATCCAGCATAGCTCCAGTCAACAGTTTTAATAACTATGATATACCACTGCGCTATGTACCCGAGCATGGGTTAACATGTACAAGCAATCTATGAAAAACATGTTTTTCATGCAGCTCATCTTTTTTTTTTTTTTTTTAACGCTTGATATTCTGATTCCGTTCCCTCACATTCTAGCTAATTCCAACAAACGCGCTGCTATAACAAGCAGGCTGGGAAATTGCTGAGCAGAGCTTGGTGGCGATATACCGGTACTAAATATTGCCCTTACACGAGCTGTGTTTGCGCGGTGGCTTGCTCCTTCACAAACTGATAGCTCCACTTCAGAGTGGAGTGAGCGTCCGCTTGGTCGCTGGCGGACGAGAAGGTGAGGAAGCGGAGCGTTTCCATGGCGAGGGAAAGGTGCGGGGCGTGCCTCAGGGAGTCCCCGGAGTAGAGATAGACCCCCACGACGGGTGAGCCGTAGTTCTGGCTCCACAGGACGTCACCTGGAGGACATGAAGGCAGCGCTTACATTTATACTAGAGAACAGGGATGGAAATAAAGACACTCACACTCATATCATGGTAAAAAATATATATATATATATATATATTAAGTCATATAGTAAAAACCACACACCTCTCCCTACCTGACTCTCTATCAACTGTAACAACCAGGCCGTCGCCGCTCGACACAAGGTGAGCCATCTCTGGAGGGGAAAGCAGGTGGGGGAGGTTGGACAAGTTGAGACGTGACAGTCTGAAGTTTAACAAAAGGTTTGACACATTTAATTATCAGAGCCGAGGCCCTCATTTATTGCACCTTTGCAAGTATGAGATGGGAAGCTTTCATCGAGCCCTGCCAGGTGAGTGCAATCCACTGAATTTATCATTCAATTTGCGGCAAAATCCATAAAAATTGACAAATACAACGTTCCCTCGAGAAAGTGCTGTAGTTCATGAGCAAATGGGATTATGCCCAAAAATGTTCAACACCAAAAAATTTTTTAAAAACTCTTGATTAAAAGGTCCTGCATTCAGCTCAAAACTGAAGTGAAGATTGTATACATGATTCTATTTTATATATCGACTCACCTGAGACGCACCCGTCCCCGTCATATAGGTACCCATGTGTTCTATTTAAGCGCTCTGGCATAACACGAGGCCGATCATGCCTGACCCCATTTCACATCTTACATGTAATCGTGCAAGCTAATGAGCCTGCCAAGGCAGCCTGTGCTGGTGAAAAGTGTGCGTGTCATACTGTAGTCTTGTTTCTCGTCGTAAGGCGGCGCCGAGTAGTCGTTGTACGTGGCGTTCCACCGCAGTTCCTGAGTCTTGGTATCGAACATTGTGACGACATATTCTGGGAAGCAAACAAAATTCACAGACTGTCGCTGTGTGAGGGTGCATGTGTTTGTGTGTGTGTGTGTGTGTGTGTGTGTGTGTGTGTGTGTGTGCGCGCCAGTGTATGTGACAAACCTGTGCGTCCAATGTAGAGTAGAGGAGTGTTGGGGCAAATGGATTCGGAGGAGGAGGTCGTTAGACTGGTTTGCTTCTCACCCGTCTCAGGATCTACCACGAACCAAACATCCTGCTTTTTACCTGCCGTGTGCATGTAAACGCACGCACGCACACACGCACACACAGACACACACACACACACACACACCTATTAAACAACAGGAATGAGGGATGCCAAATATGATTGTCCACCCGCCACAGCTCCATCTTTGGCAAATTGCAATTAGGGAAGTCATTCACATCTGTACATGCCACTCTGTCGCTGTCGCTCTCTCTCTCTCTCTCTCTCTCTCTTGCTCTCTCTCTCTCATACCCACACACACATACACACAGGCACAGGCTTGAGATCTTACCTGTATAGAGGATACCATCAGAGCTCCTGCAGGGGGCCGACTGAACCAGCTCTGGGATGGTGAAAGGCAGTTTCTGCAGATTCATCAAAGCCACAAGGTCACAAGGTGAAAACAGACACACAGAGACAATAACACAGACACACACACACACGCATTTCTCACCATCAGGCCTTCCTTGTGCTTCCCACCAAGTACATACAAACTTCCATCGTTGGGATCTGGGAGAAAGCCTGGCCTAAAGAAATAGTAATGCAACATAGACTGATTAGACTAAGCACGTGTGTGACTGGGTTTAATTTGAAGATCATCAACCCTTTTGCAAAACATACACTGTATATACTTTTATGTCTCACTAATGTACATTTACGGTAAAACCGTCCATTTCAATTTGACGAGATAAGTCAAACTTCTCAGGTTTCTCGGGTCTGAAGAAGAGGGGATGAGCCAAGAGCTGGGACATTCATAGGTTCTTATAGTGTTTATGTGTTGAATTCATTTTCAGCACTTTAATACAATCAAGTCTGCCTGATGATGATTTAACCCGGCAGCTTACTGATCCAGGAATATTTAAAACACAGTGACAAATTCGACCAGGATCCGCCGTCCATCTGGCGCTTGACAGCTTCATACACACGGTCCTGAAACAATTACCCAACGTATCGCATCATTTAATACCCAACCCCGTGTCCCGTGTATATCAGTGTGTATGCATGCATCACTCACTCCGTGAGGTAGACGGGCACTTGGATAATGGGGTCTGAAAGACAAAAAAAATCGCAGGATTGTAGAAAAAAAAAAACATTTTCCAAAAAAAAATCAATAAAAGCAGCCAACAGTCACAACGCTGGTGTGTACAGACCTTCTCTCAGCGTCCATTTGATGTCTCCCGACTGCTTGGAGACGGCATGCAGGCTTCCGTCCAGCGTCGAAACGAACAGGAGGGATTCCGGGAGGGTGACCGATTTGACCGCACCAACCTAGCGAGGAGCCAGAGAGCGAGACGGGCAAACTTTTTAGGCCAGCTGTCTTGACAGGCCGCTGTGTCACGCATCAGGAGATTTCATCATATCGCGGCGTGCGTGTGTGCGTGCGTGCGCGCGCGCGCGAGTGTGTGGGCGTGTCAGCGTGGGTGTGTCAGCTCTACCATAGTCGAGTAGTGTGTTTTTTTTTTGGTCCACGTGACCACCCCCAGTTCCTTCATTCAGCAGGATATCCTTATTCTTGCCCTCTTTATCAGCACAAGTGTGTGTGTGTGTGCGCGCATCTTGAGTCAGTGTTTGCTGTAGTGTGCTTTTACCACAGACTGCCACTCTGTGTGCTCAGTTGCCACCCCTTACTAGGTAAATATGGGAGTGAACACACACACACACACACACACACACACGCAGCCACCCAAGCAGTATTAACTTTCTTCAGGCAATTTAGAACCCCCGCGAACTAGCTAAACACTCTAAACGTGCCATCATGTCATGGCAACTTTCCTCGAGCCTGAAATAGACACAGTTTGGGTTGCCAGTTGTGCGGGTAAATAGCTGGGCACGAACGGCATTAGCAACAACAACAACAACAACAACAATCAGGTGTTTAAAAATAAGAAAGAAGGCTCACCTGAGATGACTTGTCCTGCCCGCACAGCAGCAGAAAGCACACCAGCAGTCGACCCAGAGCCCCCATGACCCCGAAAAAACATTGTTTCATGGCTGCGAACCACCGGGGAGGCGGGGTGGGGGTGGGGGGGGGGCGGCCGCTATTCAACTAATAACAGAGGTCGAACTCTCTGCCCGTTTCCAGCGCGCGCGTCCATCTGTCGGGAGGCAGCGGCGGGCCGGTAAACACCGCGGGGAGCCCTCGGGACCGGCGAACGGACGCGGTAAGTCAACGCTCGCACTTTCACTTTAGAGTCCGGCCCGGCGGCGGGGCAACCGTTTCTGTCACTATTCCATGTTTCCGTGTTGGGACGGAATCGGTGACGCCGGACCCGGAGGCGGGGGGCGGGGAAAGTCCGCGCCCCGCCCCCCGCCACCCCTCTCCCCGCCCACTTCCGAGTGACGGCGGGCTCGGCCAATGGGGGCGCGAGAGACGGGGCGGGAAAGGAGGGGAGGAGCTGTGGAAACGGCTCGAACACGTGGAAGCGGCCAGCGAGGCGGTTGTAAATGCAACAAGAGCGCGTCTTTGTGCGATGGAAAGTGGTGGAGGAACGTCATTATCCGCTCTCCCCTCCCTCTGTGCCCCACACTGTCCCTTACACACGCACACACACGCACACACACGGTCCGTTGACTCAAGACCTGTATAATTTTGAGGCATCTAAATGACGTGGTGGGATTTTTCAAGGCACAGTGTGTTATTATGATTATTAACATTACTGTTAGATAATCGTGTGGGTGTTGGAATTGGTCAAAGCATGACAATGTGACTGTGTGATATCTTATCTTTTATGAGGTCATTGAGCCACTGTATGGCGTCATTGAGGCGCTGCGGCTGTGACCGTGTGACATCATCGAGTCCCATTAAGATGTCTTTGACGACGGCATCAGTGAGTGAACCAAATTGGGTGTGGTGAACTCCAGCACAGTACCCGGGGCCGCGCTCTGCTCGTGCTGCGTCAGCGAGTTCAGCGCTGTAATATTCACTCTGCCTTGGGAGATTTGGTGTTCTGTCCAGACGCTTCTTGGAGCCCTTTCAACAAAAGCACCGGAAGAGTCTCAAGGGAAAAGATGCTAAAATAATTATTACTATTACTATACAGGTAATAATATAGGACCTTTAATTCAGTGGTATTCAACCCGAGGTCTTGAACTTGTTCCAGTGAAACCATTTGAGGTTCAAGAGTTCAAGAGCTGCATAACAAACACCTAACAATACATTAATGTATTGTATCTTTTAGTTGTCAAAATTAATGGAGTAAAAAGGGCAGGTACCAACGCAAGTATAAAGTTCAACGCTGAACTTACACTATGTGCAGTAATTGGATGTTTTTACATTTTAATATTTCAGCACATTTCAGGGGTAAGAGTTGTTGACATACTCACCACTCACCAAAAAAAAAAGAAAGTTTTTTTGCATATTACTAATTCAGGTAACTTATTATTTTCTACGATTGAACATGATTTTGGTCTCTTCAATGCTGGTTAAAAAAAAAATGAATGTGGAAAAATGAAGAAACGTTGTCCTGAAATAACGTTTTACAGCAATCATAAAATGCAACCCCATCAGTAAATAAAATGGTTAAAATAGATGTACTATAACCACATCAAAATGTGCTTCTCGTATGCATGTCATAAAAATCTAATACTTTTTCCTTCAGACCACAGCAAGGCATTATTATTATTATTAGTGCTTTTACTTTTGACAAGTATATTTTGATTATAATACAGTACTCTCCTCCGGAGAGATGACCTTACACATGAGAGAGATGCAACAAAATGTCTCTGGCAACATTCAAACCGCTGATGTCGTAGTTTGCGGTCCGCACATCAGCCCGTTAGGACCCAGACTCACCCCTGCTGCTACATGTCTACGTAACGCAGCGGAATGTGGGGATTGTGAAACGTTAAAAAAAGTAGACCATCTGACAAATGAAGTCAAACACACACAAATGCACTTACAAGAGCATTTTATTCCTAAGCCAAAAAAAAAAGAAAAAAGAAAAAAAAAGAAAAACGCCCCTTTAGAAATGCCTGTCTTCTCCCTTTAACTTACCAAAAGACCATACAAAGTGCTTTAACAAGGGCAAACAAGACTACGGTGGCTCCTTTTCACTGCAAACACTTTGACTTGTAAAAGCAGCAAAGGCACTAATAACACTGATGTGGATGGCGCCATTCAATTTTGGTGAGCACGGACCCCCGGGCTCTGCTACTGTGCACGCTCACCCACTGCCTGAGACAATTGATGGAACGGAGCCAACGTTAATATTAGCGTTCACCCATTGCCCCTTCCTCCTCCTAACACTTGTCCAAATGTCAGCAGTGAAAACGGGTCTATTGAGTAGCTTCGGGGACAAAAAAAAAAAATATGACAAGGATGAGGGGAATTCAAACAACACTGGCAGGCACTTTCTGTAATTTTGAGGTATGCACAGATGATGCAAACAGCACCACGGGCTGGTTGCCGAGAGGCGTTACGCCGGCAGCGCGCAGGTCGTGGCTGAGGTGTGGGCCCCACACACAGTGCGGCGCCCAGGCCTTTGGTTCAGTGGAGCACACCGTCCGGTTTGGGATAACCAAACAGCTCAAAGTCAGCTTCGTAGAGCTTGTACAGTTCTCTCCTCATCGCAACGGGAATCTGCGCAAACCAGTCCTTTTCCCAGCTGGCGGCGGTCCGGTTCCGAGCCCCGGACGGGAAGCGGAGGAGGTGGTCCACCTTCAGGAGCTTCAGCAGGTGCTCGGCGTCTGCCTCTAGGGTCTCTAGCCGCCCGATGAAGTCGTACTTCACCTGGCACGGGTGGCAAAGGCGGTAAACCTGAAACACGCACAGCACGGGGTTTCTACATGTAGGGCTAGCTCGCGTGTTTGTGTGCGTTTGTGTGTATGTGTGCGTGTGCGTGTGTGTGTGTGTGTGTGTGCGTGCGTGTGGTGTAACAGATACCTGCCGCCAGTGCTCATTGAAGATATTCTCCTTCTCGGTCTCTGGATCCAGCAGGTATGTGATGAACTGCTGAAAGGTCGGTTTGATTCCTGCTGCAAAGGCTTCAGCTGCCGTCCCTGGCAAACTCCCAGACACGTTTCCGTAGCGACGCAGGATGACGGAACCAAATTGCTTGTAGAAGTCCTCATTGGGCCTTGAAATCACCCCCAACACACACACACACACGCACGCACGCACGCACACATAAGAGCAAATACAAAAAAAAAGGTCAATAATTAATGAAACAGACAAATGCAGTTTAATCAAAGTTGAACCACATTCGTCCGCCTGGT